>JAJIBD010026319.1:0-157044 GCA_021461705.1 Cryptotis parvus
TAGTGCTTAGGAGCCACACCTGGCAGTACTCGGAGACCATGAGTTGTCAGTATGCAAACCACTGTTTACTGCATGAGACTCACAAGGTAACTTCTGGAATCTCCCTCTCCCCTAGCCCTGCTACCTTTGTTTTTACACTAGACTCTAGTCTCAGTTTTGGTGTAGAAAGAAGAAATGAGCCCTAAAAGATTGTCCCTACCCGTTCAACAGGGCACAATCTCCTCTGCATGCAGTTCTGTTCCAGGCAACTTGGGTGAAGTGGGGAGTGAGGGAGGCAACCTTGAGGAAACAGTGCTTCCACCTCTGCTAAAACCACCCCAAGCCCCTTGGGGAAAGGTCTGACATGGTTCTGGTTTGGTAGCAGTCTGATGCAAGCAGCTACAGGACACAGGCGCTCCATCTATCCCTACAGACCCAGGAGGCAGCTGTCACGCCATACCTGAAGTTCACTTGGTCTGGGCAGTGCAGGAACGGGTCCCCTCTACCACTCTGGGGAGTTCTCAGGAGTCCTGGACTCAGGCTGGAGTGAGGAGATGCTCTGCAGATAAAGGAAAGTCAGCCCTCAGCCCAGCGCAGGTGCTCACCTTCCCGCTCAAAACAGATTTCAGGAGGCAAATAGGGAAGCAAAGAAGTTTTATTTAAAGAGAGTCACTTATAGAAATGTGAGGGGTGGAGAGAGAAAGAGAAGGGGGATGGGAGGTAGGGAGGGATGGATGGAGAGAGATGTCTGAGAGAGGACACAAACATCTCCAGAGAGAGGAAAAGAAGTTTCTCCTACAATCTCTCCAGCTTTTCCTAGCCTGGAGTTCTCTGCAGTCAAGTTGATTCCAGATAATCCTTTCATAATCTTTCTTTTTATAAATCGCTTACGTGTTTATTATCAGCATTTAAAAAAAATTTTTACTTTTTTTATTTTTTTTTCCTTTTTTGGGTCACACCCGGCAATGCTCAGGGGTTTCTCCTGGCTTTGCACTCAGGAATTACTCCTGGCAGTGCTCAGGGGACCATATGGGATGCGGGGATTGAACCCAGGCTGGCACAGGCTGGCGCGCAAGGCAAATGCCCCTACCCGCTGGGCTATCACTCTGGCCCCAATTTTTACTTTTTTAAAATTTAGAACTGTGACATTACAAAGTTATTCATGATTGCCTTTCATACTCTCATGACCTTTAGGATATGCCCTAGCTTCTCCTTCCCAAGGGAGTTCTCCCTTCTCTGGCTGGTGCCTCAGTTTCTCCATCTCTGAGGACCTTAGCATTTGCATCTCAACAAGGGAGTGATCCTCATGCCTTTGGCTAGCTGCTTCAGGGCTAGGAAATTTCTAAGGTGTCACTTTTTTCCCCCAAACTCATTTTCAGGCCCCCTGTCCTCTGCCAGCCACAGTAGTAAGTGCTGAGGTTGGAAGCATCAGAGGAGGTAATGGGGGTGGCTGTTCTAAATGATTTCTGGCCCATTTCACTCTAATTCGTGGCTTGACCTTTCCAGCAATCTTTGGTTGCTCAATGACTTCAAATGTGGCCCAGCCTTAGTCAGAGCCTAAAGGACAGAGTGAGGGCCCAGGGGCCCTGGGCGGAGGCAGGCCCAGGAGTCAGGAGACTGTAGCCCGGTGGTGGTCAAGCCAAGGCCTGCAGGGCCAAACTCTGCCTCCTGGAATTCACTTCTCTGAAATTAAGAGGTTGTATTTTTTGTCTCCCCTTCCCCAGCCCCATCAACATTATTTTTAACTATTAACTATACTTTATACATGCTCTTGCATTTTGAGACATTTGGAGTCAGAAATAACAACACACACACACATATATATACAAACACATACACAAACACACACACAAGTAACTGACCTCTTTCTTTACAGTTTCATTCTTTTATTTTTCCAAATTTTCTTTTATTAAAGCACGTGAGTTACAGAGTTATTCATAGTTGGGGTTTTGTTATACGTTGTTGACACTGCTCCCACCACAAGTGTCAACTTCCTTCTACTATTGTTCCCAGGTTCGTTCATCCACCCCAGCCCCAGCCTTGACCAGTCATCTTGACAGGCACCTTTTAAGTTTGCTTATTAAAGTTTGGGTCTTGTGGTGACAGTGTTATTGACTCTGGTTTGGATAGTTAGCTCCATCATTCCTTTCCTCCACCCATGTACCTGAAAACCCTTGACCCCCTGCCCCCCATCGCTTTCATCTATCTCTTCCCCCTCTTCCTTCACTCTATTCCTTTCCTTCTCCTCCTATACTCTGGAACAAAGGGTGATCTAGAATTATCCCCATTTTATTCACATTTTCCAAAGAAGTGAGTCCTTTGGTATTTTTTGTTCCAGATCCGTCTCAACACTGTAAAGGCCAAGATGACCTGTTCCTTGGCTGGGTATGACTTGACTAAATGCGGTTGCTTCTAGGCTCTCTCATGATAGTTCTAAAATCCAAATGACAAATAATACTATTGAGTAGGAGAAAAATGTAGTAGAAATATTTTAGATGCTATTGTTATCTCTAGATTTTTAGAAAGTTCTAAAGATGAGATAATGTGGCCACAAAGGTTTTAAAAATATGGAATGTAATGACCAGAAACATGAGTTCAACATTTCAAGGGTAATTTGTCTCTAAACAAACTGATTTGAACCTATAAAGATCTTTCTTAGAAGACTTCAAAGTCTTTTGGTAAAGATAACTAAAATAAATATCACACATTAATTTAAAATTCCTGTGTACACTGAAATCTTAAAGTATGTCAATTGTGTGGCCCAAAAGCAACAGAAGCACATGTAGACCATTCACGCTTATAGAGGTAAATTCTCCTTCACTTTCATTTTTTTGTCTTTGATAGGGGCTATTAACATTTCAAGGCATACAGAAATTGTTTAAATGTGTTCATTAAACTATGGACTCTCTTTAACACAAAGGGAAATGTGTGAGGTACTGGACTCTGACTTGGGCAATAGAATTATCTAAACACACTGGAATAACAGAATTCTCTCCCTTTTCAAAATATTCTGGCCACTGAACACCTCGCTGCTTCTGTATCAGAGTCAGGCTCATGGCACATTTGGACTTAGACAGTGTGACATGGCAAAGGAGTAACACAGTCCACAAGCAGGACCGTTGGGTAGAAATTGCTTGATCTCTGTGCAACCTTAACAAAAGAGCTGTATTGACTATGGTGGCCAGCACAGCACCCCTATAGAACCTCTCCCTGCAGAAAAAAATCTACAATAAAACCAAGTGGCTAGGAAGTGATATGTGATATGTGATATGTGGTCTGGGACACAGAGCTCAGCAGCCGACATGATTCATGGCTAGCAGGGTCTCTGCTGCTTTGGGAACATTAACCAGCATTTAGGGAGCGGTAGAAGTCATTCATCTGACTCAGTAACATTTGGGTTCGTCCTTAGGATAGGTAGGATTTGCACGTGCTCTGCAGGGCAGAACCTTCACATTCTGCGTGGGAGAATCGAGTGTCATCTCACAGTCTAACACACACATCACCTAGAGTGCAGAGGAGATCTAGGATTGAGCTTTAATTCTAATAATCAGTGTGGTTCGTGGCTAAGGCACTGCAAGTTCAGATCATGATAGATTAACCAGCAAATGTGAGGCAGGAGAAACCAGAAATGAGGTACATCCATGGCTAGGGCTCCATGGAGAGAGAGGCAGGATGGGCCTGGGAGAGGCAGAGCCAGAAACTCTGACCAGCACTGCAGAGCTAAATGTTCTATATCAGCCACTGGGATCTAGTGCAGCCCTTGAGCAAAGTGCTGCTTTAGATCACTTCATTTCACTTGTATCACTTGTATTCCCGTTGATCATCGATTTACTCGAGTGGGCACCAGTAACTATGTCCTGTCACATGCTAGTGTAGCCCAAGGGCATCTGCTCGCTCCAGGAACATAAAGAGCCTCAAACCATTCCATCAGGTCATGGGAATGAGGTCTATAATTGTTACTGGTATTTGGCACATCAAATAGGACACAGGTAGCTTGTCAGGCTCTGCCCTGTGGGTGGGATACTCCATGCAGCTGCTTTGCGGGTTTGTGATCAGCTCTTCTGCTGGGTGGAGCTCTGACGAAAGGGGAGTCTGGATGTGGAAAATGGTGACCCTCATGGTGTGGGGGGTCCTCTAGCTTCTTGCAAGGCTCTGCTGGGGTGGTGATCTAGGGCTAGAACCCACCACCCTCCTGGGCGACTCATGATCAGATGGGCAGAGGGCAGAGCTGTGCCCATACACAGGGCACATACACGGGACAGAGCTGCTACCGGCTCTCCTGTGCTCATCAGATCACGAGGTGCCCAGGAGGGAAGGTGGGTTCTAGCCCTGGCCTGCCACCCCAGCAGAGACTTGCACTAAGCCTTCCTTAGTGGAGGATGGAAGTGGCATCCTTCTGAGGGGCTAGGTGGAATAGAAAGAACTAGGAATGGTATTGCAGGCACCTGCAAGCACTTCCAATGGTTAGACCCTGCGTGCACAGTACCTCCTGCATCAGCCCATGGCACAGAACCATGTGGGACCAAGGGAGCTACAGAGGCAAGGAGGTAAGTTTATCATTGTTGAAATTACGTGTCCAGGTCTGCTGAACTCCAAAGCCCATTTAAAGGGGACTGGGGAGGTATCTCCACTGTCAGAACATGTGTCTAAGCCGCCTGAGGCCTTGAACCCAAATCTCAAGCAGAGAACTAAACCAGACAACAGCAAAACCATGAAGCAAGTTGTTAAGAGAAAGATTTATGTGCTAACCCTGGTTTAGATGCTCCTGAGATGAGGGCATACAGGCCCCCTGACCATGGCAGTGGGACAGAGGACACGGCCAGGACTTGGCACTGCTTGGACAGGGTTTGCCTTTCTCCTTGCTTCTCCTCCATGCTGAAGAACCGTTTCTGGCAATGCTGGTGGGGTGGGGGGCAGAGGCTGGTGCTGAAGTTTGAACCCGGGTCCACTGCTTGTAAGTGCCATCCCTGCACTGACTGCACACATTTTTGAAAAGACTTCCTAGGCTCCCAGGCTTCTTTCATCATCCTAGTGGATGGCAGAAGCTCAGATGCAGCCATTGCCTAGCACATCCATAGCTTATCTGTGAGCACAGTGAGTATCTGCAGCCAAGCTGCTTCCAGAAGGCTGAGTGAGGCCCATTGCCTTCCTGTGCTGGCTTCAGTTTGCAGCTTAAAAGTGCCTTTTACAATCCACCCTGGAGTGGTGGCAGCTCAATGTGGCATTAAGAGGAATTCAAGCACCAGGCTGCCTGGATGTGAACCCTAATATGATTTTTGTGTCAGCTGCCGGCAACACTATATTCATGAGTTTGATCTGAGAGTTTGAGGAGTAAAGGTACTCTGCGTTCTTTTTTTAAAATTTTTTTTATTTTTACAGTTGCAAAGATATACAATTAAAAAGTTCATATTTGGGTTTTGGTCATACAGTGTTCCAGCACCCATCCCTCCACCAGTGCCCATCTCCAACCACCAATGTCCCTGGTTCCCTCCCCTCCCCAGCCCTCCTCCATGCAGGTTCTTTATTTCTTTCTGTTTCTCTCTCTTTCTCTTTTCCTTCCTCCAGGCTATGGATTACAGAACATACATTAAAGGGTTGTCATGTGCATCTTTTGCCTCTATTTAATGCTCAGCTCTAGGTTGGCATTAAGGTACTCCTGCGTTCTTAAGAGTTGTGCAAAACACTTTCCACATAGGGATTTAGGGGGCACTGTTATTCCCCCCCTAGCAGGGTTGTGTGTGTGTGTGTGTGTGTGTGTGTGTGTGTGTGTGAGTGTGTGTGCGGTGTGTGGTACCCCAGCAGGGGCAGGGTTCTCAAAGCCCTTGCTCAGCACTGTCGGGTCAGGGAGTTCACGCTAAGTCAGTTTCTGAGTTTAAGTTCAGACTCACCCTGTCAGAGGAACTGCACAGTTATAGACCCATGAAGAGAAGTTGAGGATGGGGGAGGGAGTGGGGAATCTGTGGGTGCAAGCAGCCCGTGTTTCTCCTCTTCTTAGATTGCTGTGTGCGGACCCAGTGCTGCCACCTACAGGGCGTGAGGGGGCAGAGTGCACCAGCCGTGCAGAACAGCTACTCCTCCGCCTGGCTTTTCTGCAGACCTCTGATGCGTTTCAGCATAACAGTTCTGCAGTATGATCTAAGTGTGATTTCTAAAAGCAAGACAGTGGGAAGTAAAGCAAGACAGCTCCATACAGCAGTGTACAACCATCACACTGATGCAGAGATACACACCAGGGGCTGGGTTAGTAGCTGAGGGTGTTATTGCCTTTAACCCCAACACATGAAGCATCAGGGTCATTATCTCCATTATAAAGTAAGTTAAGTAACTCACTTGTTTCGTCAAAAATTAATGTAAGCCATAGCACAGAATCCCACAAGTTATTTTTCCTCCTTTTGCCATGTATGAAAACACACAGTCAACAGTCATAGCGAGTTGTTAACTTGTGGCAAATGCTGCTTACCTTGAGCTAGGATTAAAAATCTGGGTCCTCATGGAGAAGATTATGTTGAGCGAAATTAGCCAGAAGGAAAGAGACAGACACAGAATGACTGCATTTATCTGCATAACATAAATATATATGTACATATTAAGATACCAATATCCAAGGTCAAGTGAAACATATATCAGGATGTCTTGTCAAAGGTGGAAATTATCACAAATGTGTGGGAGTCAGAGGCTAGATAAGACAGAAAATGGAACAGGGTGCTAACAATTGTCGAGGGTACTAATGCCAACCTAGAACTGAGCATTAAATAGAGGCAAAAGATACACATGACAACCCTTTAGTGTATGTTCTGTAATCCATAGTCTGGAGGGGAAGGAAAAGAGAAAGAGAGAGAAACGGAAAGAAATAAAGAACCTGCCATGGAGGAGGGCTGGGGGGAGGGGGACCGGGGACGTTGGTGGTGGGAGATGGGCACTGGTGGCGGGATGGGTGCTGGAACACTGTATGACCAAAACCCAAATATGAACTTCTTAATTGTATATCTTTGTAATTGTAAAAATAAAAAATTTAAAAAAAAAATCTGGGTCCTCAAATGAAGATGTGATAGTAGAAATTTTACTTATTTCAGTGAATCTTTCTTCTATTGCTATCATTATAAAGTTTTCTTTCATTCCTTTTTCTTCCTTTCTTCCTCTCTCTTTCTCTCCTCTCTATTACACACACACACACACACACACACACACACATGCAAACACATATACACACACAGTGCTCAGGGCCAACACTTGGCTCTGTGCTCAGGGATCACGCCTGGTAGTGTTTAGGGAACCATTTGATATCTGGCACCCAGTCAACTGAGTGCAAGGAAAGCACCTTACTGGCTATACTATCGCTTGGGCCCAATGAATTTATTTCTACTTATTACAGCCAGGTTGTGCGTCGTAATGCTCTAAAGTACAGAAAAGGTGTCCTAACTTATTGTTACTTTAAGTCTCTCTCCGTTAACTAACAGTAGGGTACACATAGGACACAGGTTCTATTCACCACCTGTGGCTCTCTCGGTACACAGGTCATGGACTCAGGGACCTAATTTAAGCACAGATTCTGACTCAGGGATTCAGAAACAGGCTCTGAGAATCTGCATCACTAAGGAGCTCCAAGGAAAGGCCATATTGCAGGTGTACCAACAGCACTTGAATTTCAAAGAGCTTGAGTATCTTAAACTTCCCTGGAATAAATTAAAATATTAACTGCTTGAATATTAAGTTAAAACTTAACTGCTTGAATATTAACTACATTATCTTTTTTCCTAATGTCAGAGAAACATATTTATTTCATCTAAAGCACTTAATATTTCTTCACCCTGACTGGATTATACATCTTTATATTTTTATGTGTCTTTAGATAACCCAAAGGAATTTTATCTGCAGTCAAAACTGAGTTCATGTAAGGTACAAATTATTTTCCAAGTCTTAAATGAAAAGTATTAATAATACTAATAAAGGAATCCTTGTCAAAATTCAGCTTTCTACTTAGCCAGGTTTTTCAAAATGACACTTTTGCCAGCCTGGAACTGACTGCCTGGAAGACAGGCCTTCTGTGGCCCCTTACAAACCAAGTGTTCTCATTTCACTATGCCGGAGAGTTCATTTAAGCTACCCCTTATCACCTTTTACAGATGTTGAGGGGCAAAATGTAACACATCAACATAGGCTATTGAACAAACAACTATTACAATATCCAAAGGAGAAGCCATTTATAGCAATAAAGAAAAAAAGTCACTCACAAATAGAAGACCATTTACTTGTTTGTTTTGTCTGGGGTCCACTTAATAGCCTCTATCAGAATGACAATAGCCAATGCACTATTGTTATTTTCATCACAAACCTCCTGGGGATGAGAAATGCAAAGAAACTAGATTCTCTTCCACTTGGAGTTCATTTTCCCCTTTCACATCAGGGAAAACATTTAGTCAGGGTGTTGGGTTCTTCCTTATTTGCACACACAAAACACACATTTAAGTGACTACCATATAAGTCTCAAATAATACAACAAATAATGTCTCAAATTAGTGTCGTGGAAAATTATGACAATGTTTATGGGAAGAAAATGAAATTAAGTATGATAACTCTAAGGGGAACAAAGTGCCTGATATGTTTTTCAATAACTGTGGATTTACTGTTTTGAATGGCCTTGGGGTTTGCTGAGCAAGGATTGACAAGGATGATGAAGATAAGGAGAGGCTCCAGAGTGGGGAGCAGTATCTGTGATATCTGTTGTTGATATCTATGCGCTGCGATCTGAGGGGTCTTGCAAAACCGGTCTCTCCCTCTTTATCACTGTTCTTTTAAGCTTAAAACATTTGTACCTGTAGCTTTAGTTCTTTAGGTTGAGGAATTATCTACAGCAGATGCTGTAGGATTAAGGTGTTGCTATATCAATTTTGCATATTATTATTGTCATTAGTATCTCTGTTGACCAATGTTGGGTGCATTTATATGACATGCTTTAAGGTAAGAGAAAAATTTAGTGGATTCGGGATGATGTGGTGAGAAACTATGGGAAATTATAACAGGTCTGGTTTGAGCCACATGGTCTATCTGTTTGCTGGAAGTGGTGGTGATGGAGGGGGCATGGGATTATGATTGACAGATGCTAATAAAAGCACATAGTTTGAGTGATACTTCCAAAAGAAGGTGCTTGATTTGGGAAACAAGCATCTCAGATGAAGAGGTGGTAGCCAAGTCAAATTAGATGTGTTTGAAATTCTCTAATCTTGGGACCAGAGAGATAGTACAATGGGCAGGGTGCTTGCTTTCCAAGCAGCAGAAGCAGGTTCCATTCCTTATTCTCCCATTTGGTCCCCTGAGCAACACCAAGAGTGATCCCTGAGTGCAAAGTCAGGAGTCCCTTAAGCTGGGAGCGAACCTAAAATAAAATACAAATAAATATAATTTAGTACTTTATGAAAGGTTTCCATATCCAAGCCCTACAGGCAGAGGGGATAGTATTCCACTTCCTTGCTAAATGGAGGAAATGGAGACTCACAAAGTTCATCTAAAATCTTTAGAATGCCAAGTGGTAGAAGTCATTGGGTTACTTTCAAAGCATACCCTCCCACAGTAATGAAATCAGCTTTGTTCATGCCATCATAGATATGAGCTTACCTCATTGCTAACAAGATGCACAAAGTTAGACTATGAGGGATAGTTTCAATGGACTCCTTGGATTTGTATTACACCCCACTGTACTCATGGTAGCCTCTGGTGTAATTTGTATTACACCCCACTGTACTCCCTTAACCACCTGAAGTGCTGGAAATCAAACCTAGGTCAACAGCATTTAAGGCTGCTGGACATGAATTTTTTATTTTTCTGGCTTCTGAGAGTTGCTCACATTGTTCACTAATATAACTATTGGCTTTTTGAAGGAAAGGATTGGGTCACACGCAACCATGCTCAGGGGCTCTACCTGCCTCTCTCAGGGGTCACTCCTGGTAGTGCTCAAGGGACCATCTGTGACTGTAGATCCAGCATGGGTTGACACATGCAAGGAAATACAGGATTTTAGCAGGCAGCAGGCTCTTGCTTAACTGCTGTACTAATACTCCAATCCCAATTCCTGTATTTCTGATGGGAACACTGGAAAACATGACTGGACAAGGAAAAGCTACTGGGAATTCAAACTGAAGACACTACTTTTTGGGAAGAGATTAAGGAAAAACCTGGGTGATCATTATCTTCCAGTTCATTGACACTTGATATTATGCTGGGAAGTTAATAGTGGTCAAGTATGTTACTACTGTTTGTTTTAAGCTTTCCTTAAATAAATATTTATACCACACAATCAATGGATTCTAGAAAGTCAGTGGGATATGTTTTACTTTTAAACAAGCCTTTTTTTAAAGCTAATTGTCTATCCTTTGCATTTACAAACATCCGTGAGCTCTGAGAAATTGCTTAGCACTCTAATGACTTTCTCTTTTTTTAAAGCACGTATCAGTTAAAATGTTTCAAGACCAAAAGGGAAAATATCTTCAATTAGAAATGTTTAAAAAATGTAAATCAAAAGCCTAATGCATATGCTTTGCTCTACAATGAAAGAATTTATTCTTAAGTAAATAGATATGAATAGTAAATGGCTGCTCACTTAAGTACTATTATAGTGGTAAAGATAACTTAAAAGGATTCAGAGAGAATAGCACAGGGGCTAACAGTTCTCCCACAGGGGTTAAGGTTCGATAAGAGTTTGATTCCTTTTTGGCAATCACATTCAGTTCCCTGAGGACCAGTGGAAGTGATTTCTGAGCACAGAACCAAGGTGAAGCCCTGAACACAATTGGTTGTGTGACCATCCTCCCCATCCCCACAAAAAATAAAACACCTTAGAAGGAAAATTACTTAAAATATTATTATACCTTCACAATGGAATATTAGATAGGGATTACAAATGATGTAAAATGACAAATCCAGTCATAAACTTAATAATAAAAGAGATATTATCATCCACTTACCTGGATTCTTGTTTTAAACCACTAAATTCTCCATTACTTGAGCTTGGATAATTTCCTTAAACTTTACGTTTCATTTAGGGATAATGAATGTTGAAGGGATTCTGTGCAGTGAAATAAGCCAGATAAATAACTCTAAGTGCTGTATAACTTTACTCATCTGTGATATAAAGAGGTGAAGGAGGGGCATGATGTTTGTGTGTATGTGTTTGTGTGTGTGTGTAGATGATCATGATGTAGTGTAAACAGATGATGATAATAATACTGTACTACTAAAATACAAGTTAAAATCATGAAATGTTATGACCTCAAATCAAATTATGTATTTATTTTGAGGCCACCCCGGCATTGTTCAGGACTTACTTCTGACTTTGTGCTCAGGGTTTACTTGTGGCTCTTTCTTAAGGTTTACTTGTGGCTCTGAGTCCAGGGTTCACTTCCGGTGACTCAAGGAACTCAGTAAAGTGCCAGGGATGAAACTGGGATCAGCCAGATGTAAGACAGATACTCTACCTGCTGTACTGTTGGTCTGATTCCAGATGAGGGGAAGTAAAAAAAAATCTGTAAAATAACTGCTGTGTTTTCATTGTAAACTGGGGACTTTGTGGCACTTGGCTTTTGTTGATTTTTGTTGTTACTGTTATTATTATTATTTTTTTGGGTAACTCTCAGCGATGCTCAGGGGTTACTCCTGGCTCTGCACTCAGGAATTACTCCTGGTGGTGCTCAAGGAACCACATTGGATGCTGGAGATCAAACCTGGTCGGCTGCTTGCAAGGCAAACCCCCCTATCCACTGTGCTATCGCTCCGGCTTTGTTGTTTTGACTTTTGCTTTGTAAATCAGGCAAACCTCACCCCCTAAATCATAGCATACCATTATCTTTGCCCTGGATACTAGGGTCTGGTCAGGGTATAAATGAAGGGGGAGTTTATGCTTTCTAATATTAACTCAAATTTTGAAAAATGAATTTTGTTATTTTGATATAGCCATATCTAAAAATATGCTGGTCCTACCATCTTTAGCAAAATACCCCATTTTGGTAATGGATACGCTTTTTAGTGAGTAAGGAAAGAACCTTAAGTTTCAAATAAAAGAGAAAATAACTTAGGAGATATGAGAGTAATGACTCACTAATTTAATTTTTCTTTCTTTTTTGGGTCACACCTGGCAATGCTCAGGGGTTACTCCTGGCTCTGCAGTCAGGAACTACTCCTGGCGGTGCTCGGGGGACCATATGGGATGCTGGTGATCGAACCCGGGCCGGCATGGGCAGGCCACGTGTAAAGGCAAACGCCCTACCCGCTGGGCTATCACTCAGGCCCCACTAATTTAATTTTAATAGGGATTATTTAAGTAAAACAGACAAATATTACTGAAGTGATGCTCTTTTTTCCTTGTCCCATTCTATCTTCTTGTACCTTTCCTCCAAAGTTACTTTGGAACTTCTGCTATTTTTTTTTTTTTACTTTCTGTATCACACCTGGTGATGCTCAGGAATTATTTCCGGCAGTGCTTGGAGAGATCATATAGGATGCTGGGGATTAAACCTGCGTCCAGTCGTGTGCAAGACAAAGCCCTACATGCTGTACTATAGCTCCTGTCCCACCTCTGCTGTTTTTGAAGAACTTTAACATCCTTGGGAAGACTCCTCGGGCCCTCTTATGAGCTTCATTGGTCTCTAGCCCTTTCTGAATACACAGAATTTAAGCAGATAGCAATAGTCCAGAAGAAAAATACAGAATTTTAACATTTGAGGCTAGAAAGCCCAAAGTGAATTTCCATTGTTCATTTGGTGAGCATAGTTGTAGTTGCTTTTTATTTTAAGTTTAAAAAAAATTTTGGTTGGGCTGGAGCTATAGCCCAACTGGTAGGGCATTTGTCTTGCACGCTGCCGGCCTCTGCCGGCCCGAGTTAGATCCCCTGGCATCCCATATGGTCCCCCGAGCACCGTCAGGAGTGATTTCTGAGTGCAGAGTCAGGAGAAGCCCCTGAGCATTGCCGGGTGTGACCCAAAAAAAAAGCAAAAAAAAAAATTTGGTTTTGGGGTCAGACTGGGGGTGCTCATGGCTCACTCGTGGTGGTGCTTAAGGGACCAAATGTAGAGCAAAGGCTCAAATCAGGGTCTGCAAGTGCCCTACATGCTTTACTTTTTTCTTAAAGTTTGTTTTGTGGGGGTACATCCAGTGGTGCTAGGTGTTATTTCTGGCATGGTACTCAGGAATCACTCCTGATAATGTTCAAGCAACCATAGATGTGGAGGTTTAAACTTGGGCCTTAAGTTTAAGCCCTACTTTACCCACTGAACTAACTCCGGCCTCTCTCCCTGCTTTTCATGGTATTACAACTTATATCATTTGTGCCAGTTCAGTTCAATATATATTTGAGTACCTATTTTACCAAATCTGTAGCTTTAATTTGTATCATACTTAAAATATTTGGTGATACTTACCCATAATTCTTATGATTCAGTAAGGTAGATTTTCATTACAAGATTATACTTGTTACAAAGAATGCCATGACTAAGACCAAAACATATACTTAAATAGGTTATGTCTTTAACTATAGACACTAAGCAAGTCATTTACATTTTATCCCTCAGAAACTTCATCATCATCATTATTATTACTATTAAAAGATTTTTTGGAGCCGCACCCAGCCGTGTGAACACTAAGATCACCAGTTTCATTCATTATTATTTTTTCAATGATTGAAATAGCACTTTTTTGGGCTGGAGCGATAGCCCAGTGGGTAGGACGTTTGCCTTGTATGTGGCCGGCCTGTGCAGGCCTGGGTTCGATCCCGGCATCCCATATGGTCTCCCGAGCACTGCCAGGAGTAATTCCTAAGTGCAGAGCCAGGAGTAGCCCCTGAGCATTGCCGGGTGTGACCCAAAAAAAAAAAAAAAAAAAAAAACAAATAAATACACAAACAAATAAATAAATAAATAAATAAATAGCACTTTTTTGTGGGGGCAGAGTGATAGTCCTGTGTTTACCTTGCACCTTGGGTTTGATTTCCTGGCATCCCATATGGTCCCCTGAGCACAACCAGGAGTAATTCCTGAGTGCAGAGCCAGGAATGACCCCTGAGCATTGCTGGGTGTGACCCAGAAAACAATAAATAAATAAAATAAAAATAGCACCTTTTGGGCTAGAAGGTTAGCTCAATGGGCTTTGCATGCTAAAGGCTGGGTTCAATATCTGGTATTGTATGATCCCTTTGGGGTGGGCCACTAGGAATGGCCACTGAGTGCTCCCTAGTGTGGTTACAAAACCAAACGAAAGAATACAACAAAACAACGCAATGTAGAGAATGAGGGCCGGTGACAGTATAACAGGGAAGGCATTTGCCTTGCACTCAGCTGACCCATGTTGGATCCCGGCATTCCATATGGTCCTCTGAGCATCACCAGGAGTAATTCCTGAGTGAAGAGGCAAGGGTAACCCCTGAGCATCGCCAGGTGCAACCCAAGAAGCAAAAATAAAACAAAAATACATACACCATTGGTCTTTCAAAGAGATCTCACTGGAAGTGGAGTTCTCTAGCATTTGTGCAATAAAGACTCCATGTGCACTGTGCAGAATACATCAGCAGAAATGTCTCTCAGGGTAAAGAAAGGCAGTCTAGCAGTTTGACAGAATCAGGCACTTATAGATCCTCCAGGGTGACTTCCTGTTGCTCATTCAGGGTGGATCCTGCAATTGCAGCCCATCCATTCCTGATTATCTTCAAGCCTCCCCACAGCTCCTGCTTAGCCAACAGATAGAGTCAAGTGAATAATGCCTTCACCCTGCTGTTAATGAATCACGTGACCTCCTGCTGTCAAACTGCTGTTCCTGGACGGCCCTTCCTCCTCCTAAACATGCCTGCATTCAAGGCTCCTGCTTGTGCCACCTCCTCCTGAAGCTTAATCTCGCCTTCTTTTCAGCTTGCAGGGCTAGCTACTTTATCTCCTCCGCTGACATTCACTTTCAACCTTACACCACATTCATTTATAAACTTGCTTTATCTCGCGTACTGGCTTCTAAGCTCTTTGGTAGCACCATCCCTTATCCTTATCAAGTCTAAAATGCCTAGTCTGGTGCGTTTTGTAAAGCAAAGCCTTCACAAATTTATAGACTTCCTTTCAACCCTCCCTCATGGTTGGTTTCACAGTCCTTTTACTTGGCTGTCTTTTGGAAGGACTTGATTTATTTACATTTTTAGGAAGCTGGGTTGGTATGATTTCTCTTGAGGTGATCGGCAGACTTAAAAATCCACTTTTTCCTGTGTGTTTAGTTTGGTTTCTAGTGCAAATTCAATATCATCGATTTGCAAGGAAATGAAGAGAATTCCTTCTACCACTCTTCTGTCAGCCTGTTAGTCTGATTAGGTTATGTATTTCACTTTAAAGAAGATAAGACAGTGGTTTGTCTAGCTATGAGTGGAACAAGCTGTGTTAAATAAATGATCTTTGTTAAAAAGAATTCAGCGTGGATGACCAGAGAAATGCAAATCAAATTTCAAGGAGATATTAGCTCATACCAGTGACAATGGCATAGATCAAAAAGACTGGAAAAAACAGTGTTGGCTAAAATGTAATGGAAAGGGAACCCTCATTCATTGCTGGTGGACTGTCATCTGGCTCAGCATCTGTGGAGAAAATACGGAGACTTCTCAAATAACTAAAATTAGAATTACCACGTGACATACTTGGCATCAATCCCATGAACACTGTGATCAACATAGAGAGAAATCTGCACACCTATGTCCCTTGCAAGGATAATTATCACTGCAGTGATAATATAATAACTAAGTCTTGGAAAATCTCAAATGCTCAACAACAGATGAGTGGATAAAGAAATTGAGGGATACACACAAACAACACACACACACACACACACACACACCGATGGAATACTATGCAAACATAAGGAAAGATGTAATCTGACCTGTTGCTACAATAAAAAGGCATGATAGGTGACTTTATTTTAAAAAAAGGAATATTATGCAGCTGTTAGGAAAAGTGAAATTATGAAATTTGCCTATAAATGGATGGACATGGAGAGGTTCATGTTGAGTGAAATCAGCCAGAAGGAAAAAGACAGATATAGAATGACTACATTTATTTGCATGACATAAATATATATAGCTATATAGATATATACATATATATATATATATATGCGTATTATGATACCAATATCTAAGGTCAGGCAAAACATGGATCAGGAGATCTTGTCAAAGGTCAAACATGTGGGAGTCAGAGGCTAGGTAAGATAGAGAATGGAACAGCGTGCTAATAATTGTTGAAAGTACTAATACCAACCTAGAACTGAGCATTAAATACAGGCAAAAAGATACACATGACAACCTCTTAATGTATGTATTGTAATCCACAATGTGGAAGGGAAGGAAAGAGAAAGAGAGAGAGAGAAAAAAAAGAAATAAAGAACCTGCCATAGAGACAGCCTAGGGGGGGGGGAGGGAATCGTGGACATTGGTGGTGGGAAATGGGCACTGGTGGAGGGATGGGTACTGGAACACTGTATGACCGAAACCCAAATATGAACATCTTATGAACATCTTTGTAATTGTATATCTCACGGTTGTATAATAAAATATTTTTTAAAAATTTTGAAAAGTCAGAGTGGTGGTCACATACCAGATGTTGTCTCTCGTGTGTGGAATATAAAGAAAAAAGTTCAGGGAATGGGGCAGTATCCAATGTTAACAAATCCTTTCTTTTTCAAAAAAAATTTTTTGGGTTACTTAGATATTGATATTTGAATGGTTTGAGGCTCTTAGTGTACCTAGAGTGAGCAGATTGATCAGATGCCCTTGGGCTACACTAGCACAGGACAGGACATAGGGAGATGTTGCTGGTGCCTGCTTGAGCAAACCGATGAACAATGAGAAGACAAGTGATACAAGTGCAGCGATTTCTTTGGGGGCGTCCGGCAAAGCTCAGAGGTTATTCCTGGCTCTTCGCTCAGGAATTACTCCTGTCAGTGGCCGAGGGACCATATGGGATGCCAGGGATTAAACCGGGTAGGCCAAGTGCAAGGCAAACACCTTACCCGCTGTGCTATCACTCTGGTCCCACAAATCCTTGTCTTTGGTTCCAGAATGAAGGCTATCAAGTAGTGAGGATTGTGTGATTGTTGGTTGGGAAGGAACAAGTGAACTAGAAATGACAAGGTCAGTGGGGGAGGGCTTGAGTACTTTGGTGGTAGTAAAGGTGCAGCTATTTTGTACACCAAAAGCGTTTCTATTAATACTGTCACTATATTACCATATAGACGTGTGTGTGTGTGTATTTATATTTATATACACACAGTGTAGCCAGAGTAGCCTAGTGGCATCGCTTGCTCCAGGAATGCGAAGAGCCTTCAAACTGTTCGTTCAGGGTCTTGACAAAGAAGTCTGACCATCTTGTAGGTGGGCAGCCAAAAGTGATCTTTTGATGTCCTGTGGGATCCAGTTGGTAATGGCTCTAGTCCAGGGGTCGTCTCCAAATCGCATTACATGTCCAGCCAATCTGATTTTTGACGCCTTGGCAAACGAGACAGCGTCTCTGACTCTGGATCATTGATGGAGGTCGGAACTCTGGATTCCTTTTCTCACTTGAGTGAGGCGTGATATTCCAAGCATAGCTCTTTCCATTCCTCTTTGGGAGACCCAAATAGCATTCTCATCCTGCTTTCGTAGGGCCCAGGTCTCTGAGGCGTATGTTAATGCAGGGAGAATGGTGGAGTCAAAGAGATGTGCCCAGAGCCGGAGGTTCTTTGTCCTTTTTAGCTATTTCTTCATGCTCTTGAAGGCGTTCCATGCCTCTCTCTTCCTCCTGCGCAGCTCAGGTTTTAGGTTGTTCAGCATGTTGACTTCTCGACCTAGGTACACATAACTGCTGCATTCAGAGATGTTTGTTCTTTTGAGAGTGAATGGAGCATCTGGAACTAGTTCGTTTTTCATGAGCATTGTTTTGTTGAGATTCAGCTGTAGACCTATCTCCGCATTCTTGGTCAAAGTCAGCCAACATTTGTGCCACTTGGCTAATGTTTGGTGTTATTAGGATGCTACCATCAACGAAGTGGAGGTGGTGTAGGTGCTGACCATCTGTCTTCACTCCCATTCCTTCCCATTCTAATTGTCACATGACATTCTCTAGGGTGGCGCTGAAGAGTTTTATATTCATGCTTGAGGGTCTCATTACCTCTTTCAACTTGATACATGTGAGAAGCAAAAGTTGAACACAGTTTGTTCTCATTCTGGTTTTAATCAAGTGTTTTTGGGGAGTTGGGTGGTACTGCCATGTATTTTAAATGTGAAAATGTCCAAAGAGACAGTAGAGGGGTTTAAAGCTTTTGATTTGCATGTGGCTGACTGGGTGTCCAATTTCCCATATCACATACGGTACCCAATCTCTCAACATGATCTCTGAACAGAGAGCCTGCAGTAAGCCCTGAGCACTGCCAGGTGTGGCCCCCAAATAAGACAACCAATGGAAAGCAAACCTTTGTGCCTTCAGTGAAGATTGCTTCTTCTCTTTTATTATTCTTTCTGCACCCAGAATATCTCAGCTGTGGTAGATGCTAACTGACCATCAAAGGGCAGTTGATACCCTGTCGCTTGAAGGGAGAAGATGGGAGAGTGGGGGTGCAGCACTAAGATCCCCTGGGGGAGAAATGCTCCTTCAAAGGCTGGGCTTGTTTGGGAGCAAGGGGAAGCCCTGGAGACTGTGTATTAGAATTGAGAAGGGGATTAGAATCAAAGATCCCCTACCTCTTCCTCACTGACAAGTTTCCAGGCAGTCAGAAACTTTCCCCACTTGGCTTTAGACCTGGAACCTGCCCAGCATGCAAAGCACCGGGCCTCTGGTCAGAGAAACAGTACTGCCACCATGAGTGGTTCTGCTGGCAAAACTGAAGCTGTATGGTTCTCCCTGTACTAGTAGGAATTCCCGACCACAGTAACTCAGGCTCTCTTATAAGTTCATGGTACTCCATGTCTACTTATGTCTGGGGCAATGAAAGTTCTTCCCTCTCACTTTGTTTTCTTTAATTAGGAGACAGCATCTTAAATATATCTAACTCGAGAGCATCTTACTTACAGAGACACATCAGTTTTAACTGCACTTTATCTACAAGCGGTAAAAGTTGGTATTTTGTTCTTTGTTTTGGATCACACCAGCGCAGCCATGGCACTGTGCTCAAGGACCTCTGAGTGCTGGGGTGGGGTGACATTGATCTGGTGACAGAGCCACCAACACACAAAGCACACACTCAACCAGTTGGGCTCTCTGCCTGTTATTTTTTATTCTCTGCCTTTTATTTTTTCCTTCTATTTGGGGTCCATCCTCCTGCAGTGCTCAGGGATCACTCCTGGCCAGGCTCAGAGGACCCTCTGTGCTGATGGGGATTAAACTCAGGCTGCACTATCTCTCCCAACGCTTTATTTTTAAGATTGGGAGCTGAGACAGGCTTCTGCGATGTTGATTGTATTTGCGTCTACTCTTCATGGTTCGTTAGGGGGCACATGGAGCACAGCCTGGTTTTGAAGCTGCCTGGCCACGGCTGTTATTTGCGGGCAGGGGAGACTGAAGCACTCAATGACCATCTTTCTTCTCTTTTTACTTATTTGTTTTTGGGGCGCACTCGTTGGTGCACAGGGATCACTCCTGACTGTGCTCAGAGAGACCATAAGTGGTGCGGGGGTGGGGGGCGGAATTCGGGTTGGCTACACGCAAGGCAAGCGCCTTAATCTATGGGTACTGACCGCGTCCCCATCTCTTACTGCCACCCCCACCCCCCCACTGTCTGAGCAACGCGCTCCTGTCAGCTCCTGGAGTGAGCAGGGAGGTTGGCAATCTCGTGAATTAAAAGCAGCTTGCAATACACCAGACGAAAATGAAAACAAACCATCAGAGCCCACCCCCGGGGAGACAGCACGAGGGTACGCAGGCAAATTCACTTTCAAAGCTGCGGGTCTAGGTGCGCACAGCCCGCTCAGCCCGAGACGCAGAGTGGTGCGTCCCTGTGTCCCTTAGTGTCCGCCGGGGATCCTCTGGGCAGTGTCCGGTGGGGTAGGAGAGCGACTCCGTCTCCGTTAGGGTGTAGCAGGCTCCGCGGAGAGCCCCAGAACAGGAGAGCCTGAGTCGGGTTCCTCCAGCCCGCGCCGAGCGCCTTCCCAAAGCCCGATCCGTGCCGCGTCCCGGCGCCCTCAGTGCCCGCGCGCAGCCCCGTCCCGGCTCCGAGCTTGTCGTTGCTCGCCGGTCCCAAGCTGGGCTCAGTCCCAGCTCCGTCCCAGTCCCGTCCCTGCCCAGCGCCCGGTGCCTGCCCCGCGTTCCCGCCGCAGCGCATCCTCGCAGCTGGGGCGCGGGGTGCGGCCGGTACGGGCGCACACACGGGGCCACAGCGGGGATCCGGCTCGCAGCTGCGGGGGGCAGCGCGGTCAGTGCGGCCGCGCCCCGCCCGGCCGAGGGAGGAGTCGGCCGCGCAGCTCCGAGCCCTGCAGCGCGAGCCCGCGCCGGCGTTCGGCACAGGACCCTGCACCCCGCGCCCCGCGCCCAGAGCCCCGTCCGCCCCGCCTCGCGCTCCGGAGGTCGTGGGGGTGCCCCTCGCACCCAGTCCTCGGCGTTTTCCCCAAGCGCCGCCACCTGGAGACGCGCCCGACACCCCGTTTCCGCTCCTGCCGGGGGGCCGCGTCCCCAGCCCCGCGCCCCCTCGCGTGCGTCCGGCCGCGCCGCAGGCGGTGGAGCGGGCGGGGACGCGGCGGCGACACCTCCCTCCCTCTCCCGCGGGCCCCGCGGCTCGGTGGCGGCGAGCGACTCCTGACAGAGAGAAAAGCCGCATTGGAGGCGCCGGCTCAGGACCCTCCTCCGGGGCCCGCACCACCCGCCCCCGCGCCCGCCCCCGCCGCGCCCCCGCGTCCCGTCTCCGCTCCCGCCCCGAGTCCGACCCGGACTGCGAGCGGCGGCGCGGACCTGCCGGCGCCCGGGACGCCTCCAGGCGACGATGCGCGGCTCGTGCGGCGTCGGGTCTGGGGCCGCGGCGACCTGCTGCGTCCTGCTGCTGCTCAGTTGCTCCGGGGTGCCAATGTCCCTGGCGTCCTCCTTCCTGACAGGTAGGTGGGACTGGGGCAGCTCCCGGGCGCCCAGCACCTGGGCGGTGGAGCAGTGGGACTGGGAGGCAGCTAAGGAGCACCTGGGGCTGGGGGTCTGGGGTGTCCGCGATGGACCCGGGTCCAGGCTGAAGGGTTGCGCGGCGGTGCTTGAGCGCCAGGAGGGCGGTGGGACCCCAGACACTAATGCGGAGATTCTAGTTGCATTGGGCAAATCCTCTGATTTATTTTCAATGTCTTCCTCCACCCTTGCTTTGATCTTGCCTCCTCCTAGAAAATTGACGGAGAAGAGAAACGCATCCTTTTGGAAACACCGTTTTTTTCTCGCTCTTTTCTCTATCTACCTTTCGCGCCCGACTTTTTTAAAAATGCACCAGGCTGATCTCCAGATCTAGCATTTAAATAGATTATCATATGTTAAAAGGGCAAGAGCGGTGAGATAGCTTAATGATACGTTGTCAGGCAGGTGAAGACCTCAGCTGCTGCTCTGAAGGACAGGCTTTACTGACACCTGGTGCAAAAAGGAGATATTGAGTCAGTCTCTAAGAGCGAAGACGTTTGTGTTTCAAAAAAGTGACTTCCAGCCACCGTCAAGTGAGAGTCATTCCTATAGAGGCCTGTTCATGGGACAGTCCTGAATCTACGATTTAGACTCATCTAAGATCAGCCAAAGTGACCAATTTGAATATTTTGCACATGGTCGTGTGTTTAACTGAAGCACCTTCTTAAAAGAAGAATGTCCAAATCATTGACGAGCAGAAAAATAAACCTCTGTCAGAGTCCTAAAAATACCACTAATTAATTTTCTTTTGGGGAGGTTTGACTTGTTGAGTTAGAAATTTAAAGCTCATTAAATATTTCTAAAATTTGGGTCATTATTGCTGAAAGGATTGTTATAAAAACATAAATTTTGTGATCATGCCACTGAGTTCAGTTTCAATTCACACTTTATTTCCTGACTTCAGGTTCTGTCGCAAAATGTGAAAATGAAGGTGAAGTTCTCCAGATTCCCTTTATCACTGACAACCCTTGTATAATGTGTGTCTGCTTGGTAAGTGTCACCCATCGGACCTGGACGGTCCACTACTGCTTCTGACAAGTGAATCCCTTAAATGTGAGCATCCGAACAGGGCTCTAGGATTATGGTCACTCAATATAAGTCTGCACACAGGTCCCAGAAACAGCTTACGGCACCCACTTTCTGATCAATCCAAACATGTGAATCCAGAGGGCAACTGGAGAGATGACATTCAGGTCTAAATGTCAGGAATGAGGGAGAAGGAAAAGAGAAAGGGACGTCCTGGTATTGAGGACTAAACATGAGGACAAGAGGTGATCTTGATTTCTTTGCTGGTTATACTCTGCTCTTAAAAACAGTCTTCAGCCTTCTGATTCGGAAGCAGAGTTTAGAAAGGAACTGGGCCATGGGCTGCTTAGTTAAAACTAGCTGTAGCTACTCGATTTCAAAAAATACTGTATCTTCATTTATTCGAGTTCAGTAGCTCATGATAAGATCCCAGAAGTGATATATAGGGCTTAAGTTAAAAGAATAAGAATTTCTGGGTTGAAATTTAAGCCAACAAAGTCTACCTAGAAGTGTTGTGTTTTAGTCGCCTTTTGTCAGCCCTTGAGTCAGTGATACGCATGTTCCAAGCCCTGTTGGGAATAGAGGAAGACAGACACCCACAAAGACCTAGGCGAGAGATTGTTGTGCAGTCAGCTTGCTCTATGGAGTGGAGGAGTCTTCTCTGTTTAGACAAAAGCCAAGCCATCTGGGTTTAAGCTACCCAGACATTCATGGCAAGAGATGAGGTCAGTATTGTAAAATGATAAATGAGTGAAGGTGAATGTTTGCATGAATGATAATCAGCTTCTGAAGACCCAGACTGTAGAAATAGAAGTCAAATTCTTTAGACAGGGAGATAGCTGAAAGGGCTGAGTGTGTGCTTTGCATGTGGGGCACTGTGCTCAAGGACCTCTGAGTGCTGGGGTGGGGTGACCCCCCCCCAATGGTCTGGGGTCCAGTGTCAGCTCCAGAACTGACACTGCATGATCTCCTGAGCACCTCTGCTGATGGCCCAGAGCCCCTCCAAAACTGCATTATGTTTTCTGGGAGGATTAACTTTGCTGTTCCAAAATACAAAAAGCTGAGTGGAGTGCTCTATTTTGTTTTTTGAGTTGCTAAATTTTTTTGGTTGTTAATTAATGTGTTTATTTTTTATTAGAAAGAGCCATTGAAAAAAGTTTCGTGTTTTAGTTTGAAGTCTTTTATTTACAAATGTAGTGTATCCGTGTGAATATTTCCCTTTTAGCTTTTCAGCCACTCCCAACGATGTTCCGAACTTACTGGTGAGCTCCGAGGGGGTTAATCTCACATAGGGCAAACCAGAGGAAGACCCTCACTCTTATTCTACAGAAGAGACTGAGGTGCCACATTTGAATATCCTGGGAGGGTCTCTCTGGGTCAACAGCAAAGCTGGAGCAGACTCCAGAGTGCATGCCTGCGTCTCTAGACAAAAACAGGCTTTTTCTCTAGAGATACAAAAAAAAGCAAGGAGAAAACAGAAAGATGGGCCAGCTATTCACCTCTTTGGCACTGCTTGAGATGCTTTATTTTATTCTTTCCCTTTGAATCTTTACGGAGCTGAGTTAGCTAACATTTGCTAATCACATTATATGAAAGGAAAATCCCATTATTTCATTTGACCTGCAGAGAGCTTTAGTTTTGAGCTAGTTTTGTGTATGTACAGTGAGAGGGTATGTAATAGCCCAAACTGTACTTTGCAAAAAAGAAAATAGTCTTACTTAGTTGGTGTTGGTCAAGTCTTTTGGCAGAAAGGTACCCAAGGCTGAGCCTAAGTTGGTGTCTTATTTCCTAACATGTGCTGAAAAAAAATTTTTTTTAAAACCCCAAAAAGCTAACCTCCATGTATGCTAAAAAAGACATGAACTGTTTCAGTGGGGAGGGAATATGGTTCAGGGTCCGGCGAATGATTACAGAGTTGAAACCCCACAAAATCAACTTGACCTGGTTTTTTGAGCTTCTGAGCTCAGAAATGTTTCAAAGGTGCAATGAGCTCATTTCTGTGGGAATTTTGGGGATGACAGTGGGTGTAGTGGCCACGGCAAACAGACCTGAATAATTTTATCCTCATTTATCCTCATTTGCATAGACCTGAGCATATTGCCAGAACCAGTTGTGGTCCAAGAAAAACCTGTGCGTTAGCTGGTGATGGATCTTGTTTTAAAGTGTAATGTGTGTGTGTGTGTGTGTGTGTGTGTGTGTGTGTGTGTGTGTGTTGTGTAGGAGAGGGTGTTGCAGGGAGACAAAAAAAGTTTCAGTTTCGTGATTGCGGAAGGGGTGGAAAGTGGGGCCTTCTCCTAAATCTTGGGAAGGTCTAACAGTTTAAGTTGCAGTACTTGAATCAGTTTTGGGGCCACACCCAGCAGTTCTCAGGACTTACACTTGGCTGTGCACTCAGCGGTCACTCCTGGCAGGGCTCTGGGGAACATTTGGGGTTCTTGGGAGGGACCAGGTCATCTGTGCACAAGGCAGGTGCCCTACTCAGTATACTAACACTCTGGCCCAGCAGTGCTCTATTTTTATTTTAGTTTTAGATTTTGGTTTACTACCAAAGGTGGTAAAGTCCCCCCCAAGTCAAGTGCTCTTCTGTTCTGGCTAGAGTAAAGTGGAGCTTTACCCACTTTATAAAACATTCTGAAGGAGCAGAACCAGGGCTTGTTTCCCCAGTCATGCTGGGATTCCTTCTCACTGTCTCCCCTAAAGACTAGAAGAGCAAAGCTTCCAGTACGTTCTGGTAACTCTGATGGAGCCAGCATCAGCCCCAGAGAATGGAGTGTAAGCAATTGTTGGGCTCCTTGGGGCTCCTCCCTAGACATGTACCTAGAAGTGACTCTCCTACCTCCCACCCCATCCACCTCTGTCACAGGAGCAGGCACAACCTGGGTCCGGCCCAGTACTGGAAACTTGAGAAAACTTTGGAGGCCGCTGCTCAGAAAACCAGAAGTTGGTCAAAGCTTAGTTTGGCATACATTTTGTTCAGCAGAAAACATTATTCTGAGGTTTAAATTTCCTCTTTTTAAATCCAGAGGTGCAATGTAGAAATGGACCCTGTGCTCATAAAAAGCAACGTGAAATTTGGTGTTAGGAGAGCTCCACCTATTTGGGGCTGAGCAAGTGGCAAGCACAGAGGAGACTTTGTCTGCCGTCCTCCACCTTCCGGTCACAGAAACCTTCTGTCACTCCACAGGGAAGCTACTGGGATCTTCGCTTCTCTGGGTGACTCTATCTGACTCTATCTGTGAAACCCTCATGTACTGTCCTGTTTGAATTAACTGGCGAGAGAATAGATAATTTATTATCTGAGCAAGTGTTGGACACATATTTGAGAATGAGGGGAATAGTTCTATGGGGTGTGTGACTGTGTATGTGGGTGTGTGGAAGTTTGTGTGTGTATGAGTGTGTGTGTGTGGATGTGTGTCTGTGTCTATATGTGAGTGTGAGTGTATGTACAGGTATCTGCTGAGCGGATGACTGAGTGGCTATGTGTATGAATGAGTGAGCAGTGGTGTGTAAGTGTATGTGACAATATGTGAGTTAGTATGTGTGAATAACTGTACACCTGTGTACATGTGTGAGTGTGTGAATATATGTGACTATATGTGAGTCAGTGTGTATGACTATGAGTGAGGTGTGAGTATAACTGTGTGTAATGAATGTATGTGTGTGTGACTATTGTGAAGGAATGACTGTGTGTGAGAGGGTGTGTATATGTAAAGGAGTGTGTATATGTAATGAAGGAGAAGAGGCGTCAAGAGCAAAATAACACATATTTAATTTTTATATTGCATTTTTGTATGTAATATAGCCATATGCATTTATAGGGACCTGCACTTTATGTATATATATTTATGCATTTTATGTATTTGCTGCCATTTTAAGTTTCATATCATTTCTCAATTTAGATGCTCACTAAGGAAATGATCAGAATCGATTGTTCATTGTATGTTTAGTTAGTGGTGCTATGGTCCATTACATCTCCATAGAATAATATATTCAATAGAATTATTTTAAGGGAAAGAAACTAATGCTGTTGTGCAGATAAATTTCCCTTCTCTAGCGCTGAGGCAGATCTGAGTTTCTTTTTTGAGCCATACTAAGTGGCCCTCTGCTGGAGGGAGACTCTAAACCCAGCTGAGTGCAGGGGCTTGGGGGTTGCCCCAGTGCCTTGGGGACTGAATCCAGGACTGTGCTTGGGACTGAATCCAGGACTCCAGAAACACGTGAGCACAGAGCAAGTGTCTCAGTCCTGGAGCCCCTTCTTTGGGTACCCCACTAGTATTTTTGCCGCTGCCTTAAGGTGCACAGTGGGGATGGGGATGTGAGTAAATATCCTGAGGTCAGGTTCCAAGAGCCACGAGTGAAATGAATGAATTTGTTTCTGCTGATTATTTCAAGTACTTAAAGCCCTCAAAGGCTTCCAAGAGTTATTTCCAAAAGCTATCACAGGTTCTCTTTGGGGCAATAACAATGCGTTTGGTCTGTAGAATGAAGCCTAGCCTGGAATTTGAAGACCTCTTTCAAAAGGAGATAGTTCAGACAACATGAGGACAACTTCACCAAGGGTACCTGACATCAGACTAAGCCAGGTTCAAATCTTTTTATTTTTCAGGGTTGTTTTTGAGGACTACACCCAGCTGTGATTAGGGTTTACTCTGGGCTCTGTGATCAGGGTTCTCTCCTGGTGGGCCTTGTGGGACCATATAGGGTGCCAAGGATTGAACCCAGGTCCACTGCATGCAACTCAAGTGCCCTACTTGTATTACTGTTCTAGCCTCAACCAGGTTCAGCTCTTGTCTTTATTTTATACTGGTGGTAAACTAGTGGTTCCTAAACCGCAGTTTACTCATCTGGAGAGAGGGGTGGGTTCTAAAACCCAGCTTGAGTGCTATGGGAACTAAGTGAGATATACAGTTAAGGTGGAATCTGTTGCTTGGTGTGTTGTGAACACTGGAGTTTTTGTTATTGCTGTCAGTGTGGGTGGCATTGTTGCTTAAATTCTTACCTTATCATCATCATTATTATTATTATTATTATTATTATTATTTGAGGTGAGGAAGGGTGTAGGCCACACTCAGCTGTCCACAGGGATCACCCATAGTAGTGCTCAGGGTACCTTATGTGGTTCGGGGATTGAACCAGGGTTAGCCACATGCAAGTCTAGTCCCCTACCCACTATACTTTCCAGCCTAATTTCTTTTTTGTTGCATTGATTAGTATACATAGGTACAGTGGGAAATGAAAAGAAAGAGAAGCTCATGGGATAGAGCCATGGCAAGGTCAACCCATCATTATGAATGAATAGGGCTAATCAGTAACATTCATGTGTTTCTGTCCAATGGAGTTGGATTAGGCTAATCTGCTTATTGGGTCCAATGACCTTCATCCCCTTTCTCTCTATCAAACAATTAAACTAGAAAAAGAAGAAAAAAACCCAACTTTCTCAATAGACATGAGGCCTTGCATATGTGTTATATATATATATATATATATATTTATATATATATATATTTTTTTTTTTTTTTTTTTTTTTGGGTCACACCTCGCAATGCTCAGGGGTTACTCCTGGCTCTTTGCTCAGGAATTACTCCTGGTGGTACTCAGGGGACCATATAGGATACTGGGGATTGAACCCCGGGTCGGCTGCTTGCAAGGCAAGCGCCCAAACGCTGTGCTATTGATCCGGCCCATGTGTGTGATATTTATGTCTCTGCATTGGTTGGGTCACCTTCATTTGTAGTTTTATTAGCCGAGGGACAGGGTTGGGACTTGAGCATTGCAGTTCTGGCAAAATGGCCTAGTGGTCTGGAATTTTGAGGATATTCCTGGCCTGCCATATGGAAGTCTCTCAGGCCCGTTCCAGACTCTAGTAGCTTTCTGTTGCCTTCTTGACTCATGTGCTCTCTTCCACACATTAGTCCTATCTCAGACATGCTTCCCTTTCCCTTTGCATTGCTGCTCTCTGTCTTGGACATCCACAGTGGTGAGTGTCGGGTACCAAGCTGAGGGAAGGGAGCCCTGCCCCACAAGGGCTCAGAGCAGGAGAGTGGGAGCAATGGAAAATTCCGATTGGGTGAAAGGATGGCACAGAGAGCCCATTATTAAGACATTGTTTTGTGTTTTGTTTTGGTTATTGGGCCACAGTAAGAGATGTCCAGGGCTTACTCCTAGCTCTGCAATCAGTGGTCACTCTTGGAGAACTTGGGAACCATAACAGATGCCCAGGATTGAACCCAGGTCAACTGAGTGCAAGACAAACACCTTACCTGCTATACGATCATTCACACTAAGTAAGACAGTATTCAGTAAAGGATATCAGTGTTTCACACTCCTTTGTCTAATTGATGGTATATTGAATACTTTGTGCATGAAGAGAATATGAGTAATCCCACCTGCCATGGAGATGGAAGGTCAAGTATGCTTGTTGAACTTAGTAAGATCAGCCTGTGAGCCGGATGCATATTTTAAGACCTCTTGATTCCCAGTTCTGATTCTGTAGAATACCACTCAAGGCACTAGGATAGCAAGTTATAAATTCAATAATATTTTTCTTTCTTCCTTCTTTCCACACTTCATTCCCCCTTCCATTTCATTCTGTTATTTTTTAGCCCTTTCTGTGTTTGAAGCAGTGTTCTGGTCATGCACGTCGGGACAGTGGAGACCCACAGGACCGAGTCTTGCTCACTTATTAATTGAGCAGTCAGGTACACACACCAGTATGTCTTACGGAGTGACAGGAAGGAACTACTTCAAATTCAAACCCAAGTTCTGGGGAGTTGTAAATGAGTTCTGAAGATGAAGGTGCAGTGGACCTTGAGGGATGGGAGGGAGGACACTGAGATGAAGGCTATGGAGGAGTGTATGCATGGATATGTGGAAATGGTGGCATTTGAGGGGGCCCAAAGTTCAGAGGCATAAAGAAGGCCTAGAGCCACCAAGGGGCACTTGGACTGAAAGAGGATCTGAACTTATCAACTCTAGAGCTGAGGTGAGGAGAGATGTGGAATGGTTTGACCGCAGGACCCAGGGAAATGATGTGTTTGACAGAAATGCATCTAGGATAGTGTGTGGGAAAATTTGGAGTATGAACCAGGATTCTAGGCTTGTGTTGTGGCCAGGTGAGAGCAAGCAGCCAGGTGCTGGATGGGCAGTGGGAATGGTGAGGCGGTATTGGAACTAGCCACTGGTGCTTATTCATCAAAATCTCTTAAATCATTTTCCCAGTTCTGGGAGTTTTGGATTGAAAGACCTTGAACCACACTGAATAGATGCAATCATTAAAATGCAGTGTGGGGAGAGTTCTACTAGGGTTCTCTGGAATGGTCACTTTGCAAATCAGCAAAATGTGCGATGCCTGAATAGAATTGTTTACTCCACAGAGCTCTCAGAAATGTCATTTTGTGGTGGCTGGAAATTTTGCCAGCTCTCTACTCTCACAGTGATGCCTTGCCTATATATTGTTGCCTGATACATTTGGCAAATTTTTCCATCTGGTAGTAATTACCGTGAGAGTATGTATTTGCATTGGTGGTACACATTTTGTATAATAATCAAGATCAAATGGACTATCTAATGTTATAGATGTGCAGGAAGAGGTCAGGAATATGGGTGGACGATAATGTGTTTAAATCTATGAGCTGCACTCGTTGGATCTTAAGGAGAAAACCATTGTACAGACTTCACAATATGGGTTTTTGGTAGTGGTTGTTTTGAAGTCATACCTGGTGGTGCACAGGGACTTTTTTTTCTTTTTGCTTTTTGGGTCACACCCGGCAATGATCAGGGGTTTCTCCTGGCTCTGCACTCAGGAATTACTCCTGGTGGTGCTCGGGGGACCATAGGGGATGCCGGGGATTGAACCCAGGCTGGCATGGGCCGGCCACATGCAAGGCAAATGCCCCTACCTGCTGGGCTATAGCTCCGGCCCCACAGGGACTATTTTTTGACTCAGTGCTCTGGGATTGCTCCAGGCAGTGCTCAGGGAAATGATGCTATGTGGAAGATTGAATATGAGACTCCTGGAAGATTGACTATGAGACTTCTGGATGCAAAGCATGTGTTTCAGCCCATTAAGATATTACTGTGTGATAGGAATTTAGGAATTTAGGAATTCAATTTAGGTGTGAATTTAGGTATATTACTAATCCTAAATTCTTGGATTTTGTTTCTCATATATTTCTCTTTAATAGACTTATTTGTAAACTATAAAAAAAGATATCACTGTGTGTGTGTGTGTGTGTGTGTGTGTGTGTTAATTTCAGTAGAGTCATCAGGATCAGAGAGCAGCAATCTGTTAATTATTTGTTTTGAAACAAGTGAAAAGCTTTAGGAATAAATTATTTGTTTTGGGGAAGGGTTCAATTTGAGATTATTTGAGATTACAAGTAATGAGTTTACGATAATCACTTGATGAAAAGTTGTGCTCCAAAGTAGTATGGAAGAGGAGAAACACAGGATATTGATACATAGTTTTATAGGAGAGCTAGAAGAGCACAGGCCTAAAGAGAGATCGGTGATGTGGCATTCGAGAGTAAGACTGAAGATCTTAGACGGATATCTGGGAAAGAGCTTTCTCAGCATCTTCCTTGACTATTTGGAATACAAACGGTGTCCATCTCCCCACTACCTGCTGCTCATTTTCACATGGTATTGAATTCACCAGAGATGGAATTTGGCGGAACCCCATCAGACAGAAATCTGAAACTAAGATTGCTGTAGGGATTTTGAGAAGTTAGTGCAAAAGTCACAAATTTTCCAAACTTTGATTTGAAAAGATCTTAGCAAAAGTGAATAAATACCATATATTTTAAAAGGTACCAAAACAAAACTAATTTCATGGATACAAGTAATATACTTTGGAAAATGTCTTTGGAATGTTTCTGGAGTTAAGTGTATAGTGGACAAGGCCACATTGAGGCCTTCTTTTTTATGATGAATAAGAGCAACAATATAAAAGAACCTGGCTAATAGAAAGTCTTACCATTATAAACTTTCAAGTTTGCCTTATTAAGCTGTTAATGGCACTTTAAAAAATATTATGTTGTAATTTTATGCCCCCAAAGCTAAATCTTCAGGAAAAATATTTTCTTTTTTTTCATTAAAATTTTAATGTGCATTTTGCTGTGGATGGTGGCCTCGGTGTCTGAAATTTGGACTTAAGTCTCACCCGGACCACCTGGTAGTTGTACATCACTGAGCTAGTTCTCTGCCCTCCATGAGCTGTACTTGTGAGTCCGGGACAAGTTACTTTTTTTGCTATGTGTGACCTTCATTTTATCTTAGAGTAGAATAATAATGTGGCCCTTTAGCTGTAGCCATTAACTGAGGTGATATGTATAGGTTAAAAGACGCTGATGTTTGTGAAAGCTCTTTGCAAACATTGTATATGGAAGGAACTTGAGTAGAAGAAAGTGAAATTTGTGTCATAAACCAGTTTTTGACACATTGTTTAATGATACAGATGGTTCCCAGCTTAGATGGCTTGATTTACTGAGTTTTTGGACTTTACCGTGGTGCAGTAAGCGTTCAGTAAAGCCATCCTTGGATTTGTTTCTCGACCTCTGGCTCCAGTGGGCTTTATCAGCTTTTCTTGAGCTTATCAGGAGGGAGAGAGGTTGATGATTCCCTAGCTGTAGCATCCCCATGATCTGGCAGTTTGTTTTGATGCAAACATTGTTTAGACTGGAGGCACTTTTGCAAGAGGACTTTACTGGTGAGAAACCAGGCAGCTAGTCTGTTTTTCTCTTTTAGTAAGTACTCAATAAATTGCATAAGTCATTCGACATTTTATTATAAACCGGCCTTGTGTTGAATGATTTCACCCAACTGTGAGCTAGTGTAAGAAGTGTTCTCTGCACTTTAAGCCAAACAAGATGAAACAGTAATGTTGAGTGGGTCAGATGCAGTAAGTGCTCTTTTTTTTTGACCTACAGAATTTTCTTTTCTTTTTTTGCCACCTTTACTGGAATTTACCATACTGTTAATTATACTTTTCATGCATACATAATTCCAGTGCCACACCCATCACCAGAGAGCCCACTTCCTTCCACAAAGTCATGGGGACCTGTCCAATTCTTCAGCCCCCATGAAGTTCCTCTATAGACAAAACTTTCCGGTTTGATGACCTTGACCATTTCTTGTTCCCTATGGAGATTTTTATTTTTATGATACTTAAAACTTGAATTTGATTCATAAAGATAAAACTGCAAAGTAAGTTGATCGATAATTATGAGGAATGATAGTGTGATCATTATGTTTCTGGAGGGAGTGACTTTTAGATCAATTCACATGTTGCTCAGGGCTTACTCCTGATGCCGTGTCAGGGATCAGTTTTGGCATTACTCAGGGGCCGTATGGGGCCTGGTGTCAAACCTGGGTTGTCTGCATGCAAGCAGTTGACCTACTCACTCTACTCTCCATCCATCCCTGATAGTAGGATTTCAATCTCTGTGACTTCCTAGTTGTATGACTCTGAGTAAATCGCATACTGCCTCTGTACCTCAATGACTTTATGTGACTTTTGTCAGTGTTTTGAGTTAAAATATATCAAATTCAGGACCAGAGAAAAAGTACAGAGGAAAACGCAATCCCTAACATCCCATATGATCTCCTGAACTCTTCCAAGATAATTTTCCTGAGCACAGAAAAGAGGTAAGTCATTGGGAGCCACCCCAAAACAAACAAAAAAAACCACCCAAAATATGTAAAATTCTTAAACTATCATCTGGCATGTAGAGTCTCCAAGATGACAGCAATTGCACTGTCTAAATGCTGTCTAGGTACTGCCCATCTGCTACTTCTCAGAAGTAACTCAGGGGACTAGGCTTTTTATTTTTCTTTTGGTATTTATTTAATACAGCTTATTGTCAACAACCTAAGAAATGTGTTTGCTGTCCATTTCTACTAGGGCAGACTGTGGAACTTTGCACAGGTGACTGATACCCTTTCTACAGGTAGATGGAGAGCTCTGGAATCCTTGGGGGCTTGGCAGTGTGGGTGACAGGTTTCTTCTCTGTTTTCATCTTCACTTGCCCACTGCCTGGTTAGCATCCATATAAGCACAGCTCATCCTAATGTTGCATCCACCAGAAGGTCCAGGTGTGCTTTCATGGCCGTGGCCATTGAATTGAGGAGAGGCTGGTGGGAGGTAAAGATACAAAATGCATTGCTGAATGGTGTGCAGAGCCTGCGCATTCTGAGCTTCCTCATTTTAGCCTGTCCAGAGCGCTGCTCTCCACTCAGCCCCCCATGTGGCACCCCACGTACTGCAAGGCACTCCCAGAAGAACCGACCTGATGGAGGTAGAACATGTGGACTCTGCAACTTTGTATGTTTGCTATCATGTGGTCGTTTGGCTCTTTTAAGAGTTGCCATCAACTCTTCAATGGCATCTTCTATATTAAGGTGGAGTTACTTGGGTCAATGTGTGTGTCTAGACAAATCTTCTAGTAGCAGATCTGGTTCCATCATCTTCAAAAGCTTCACCCTGAGATCTACAACCTTGCGCCAGGAGTTGGAATCAAGTTTTCTGTTTATAGTTTGGATTGTTCACCCAAGGAATTGCTCCCTTCAGAATGTAACTGCAAGTTCCCAAACAGAATTCTCCCAGAGACTCTGTCCCAGAAGATCAGCCTCCCCTATAAAACATATCCTAAATAATCATTATACGCACATCCTTTGACTTGGAAATGAAGGTACTCACATTTGAAAATTTAGAATCCTAGAGACTAGAAGACTTACTTTTATTTGTGACAAAAATGGCTCCCTCTTACGGGAATATCTCACTATTAAAGGCAGCCGTGCCGTGGTGCTGTAGGGATTGCAGAGTGAAGGATCCGTGATGATCTCACTTGGGCATTTAAGACTCACAATGAAAACCACCTCCCCAGCCCTGGAGCTGCCTTTCCCAGGGCATTTCCTCTCCCTTCAGTGAGGCTAGCTCTGAAGCCTTGACACAAGCCTTAGTGTTTATATTAGGTTTTGGACGTTAGTTCCCTTGGCTTCTGGGAGCTGACTCTGTTGAAAATTATGTTTTCTTTTAAGGACAAAGGCCTTATTGTACGTACATGCTGTGTAGTATAATGAGTTTTCTTTCTTTCTTTTTTTTTCTTTAAATGTTAGGTAATGGGTGGTACTAACCCAGATTTGCCAAATGAGAAGTTCAAAGGTCTGTACCCGAAAGGCATTTCAGGGTTTCACAGAGGTGGCTTGAGAGAAAGAGGTGGGACAAGTGGCTTCTTCCCTGACCACAGCGGGTCCCGCAAGTGCTCTGCTTCTATGGCCTAGGACTTTTAGTAGCATGACGGTCCCCCAGAGACACTTCAAAGAGAACTATAATGATAATCAAAACCCTGGGGCTCACACTCAGCATGTTCACTTGTAGAAGCACGAGTTGCCAGACTAACTCTTACTCACTCAAATCCCTTCAGTCTCCATGAGTTTCACGGCTGCTCAGGCTGTGACAGAAGCTGAGCATCTTATTTCTGGTCCTGTGTGCTGGGTGTCTGGTCATGCCCTTGGCCTTGTTGACTCTGGGTGACCTCAGGAAGACCATTTCCTGGAAAGATGTGGCCTGACCCATGGAGAAGGGCACATAACTCTCAAGACACGAAGTTATCCTTGCATTTCTTTTGGATTGCTTGTTTGTTTTGGGGCCACACTAAGCACTGTTCTGGGTTTACTCCCACCTTTGTGCACAGGTTTCACTCTGGGTGGTGCTCTGGGAGCCTTGTGTGGTGCCAGGGATTGAACCTGGGTTGACCATATGTTCCTCATCCACTGTGCTGTCTCCAGTTCTAAGCGTCTTTAAGAACCAATCTTCACATGTTTCTCTTCCACGAGACTTTGTGGAGAGCAACAAGAGCATTTAGGTCTCATTATCTACCATTACCTCTGGTTCTGTGCCGTGAGCCAAGCAATAGCATTCTTATTCTTTTCATATTTGTTCTCAGAGCCTCTTATTAAAGCATACTGGAGTCTTGTGTTTGCATTCTGTCTTCGTATTCAGTAGAGCTGTATCAGCTGGAACTGTCTGTCTACGTTAGCTCAAAAGTCAGTGTTGTGGGGTTTGCAGCTACTGCTTTCCTCAAAGACAGACCACAGTCTCCTCCTGTCCTTGTAGCCCCCATGAACTCAGGATTTGTGTCTTCCATATGGAAGAAAAAGGCTGGCCGTAGTTGGGGAGCAGCCTCTCTTGGTGTCAAGGGTGCCAAGTTCCTGAATGACAGGACACAGGTGCTGAGTGGGAGTCCGCTTTGTGGCATCCTGCGAGAAGTATCTGTTAGATTGTTTTCAAACACATGTGAAATCAGGGCCCTAGACCTGGTGGCACCCCACATAGCTCTCCTCTGACTTGGCGCTGTGCTGTGCTGGAGTGCCCAGCATGAACTCTCTGCTCCCTGCGAGGGAGGAATACAGCCCGCACACTCACTCCCTGGTTCTGAATGCAGGGCTCCGAGCTCCTCTCCCTGTGTCTGGTGCAGGCAGTGTGGGGCAGGCAGCACTCTCCTGAGTGCCTCGAGTGAACACAGCAGTAGGGACAGTAGCATATGGGGGTGGGGGGTGGGGTCAGTTGGTGGATGGACGTGGGCACAGGTGAAGTGATATGTCAAAACAATGTATGCCTGAAAACCAGTCATGAAAAACTTTGTAATTTCATGGTGAATATAAAAAGCAGTAGTGAGGTAGCGAGGTGATCCCTGCTTGTGAAGACCTGAAAACAAACTGGGCACACTGGGCACAGTGGGCAAAGGCAGCAAGACCTTCTCTTGACGTGCTCTGTGTTGTCTTATTCCATGTTGTAGTGCTCTATGTTGTAGTACTCCATGTTTTAGTGTTCCATGTTGAAGTACTCCATGTGTAGTACTCTATGTTGTAGTAATCAGTAGTTGTGCTCTATGCTGTAATGCTCTATGTTGCAGTACTTTTTGTTGAAACTCAGTGTTGTAGTACTCCATGCTGTAGTACACTATGTTGTAGTGTAGTACACTATGTTGTATGCTGTAGTATTCTGCTGTAGTACTCCATGGTTTAGTGCTCCATGTTGAAGTACTCCATATTGTAGTGTTTTTTTAAAATATTTTATTATACCACCGTGAGATATACAATTACAAAGATGTTCATAAGATGTTCATATTTGGGTTTTGGTTATACAGTATCCAGCACCCATCCCTCCACCAGTGCCCGTTTTCCACCACCAATGTCCCCGATTTCCTCCCTCCTCCCCTAGCCTGCCTCTATGGCAGATTCTTTATTTCTTTTCCTCTTCTCTCTCTCTCTATCTCTCTTTCTCTCTTTCCTTCCCTTCCACTTCCATATTGTAGTGTTTTATGCTGGTTTTAGTGTTCTATGTTGTAGTACTGTATGTTGTAGTACTCAATGGTTGTGCTCTATGATGTAATACTCTATGTTGCAGTACTTTATGTTGAAACTCAGTGCTGTAGTATTCCATGCTAGAGTACACTATGTTATAGTGCTGTATGCTGTAGTACTCCATTGTGGTACTCCATGTTGCAGTACTCTATGCTGCAGTGCTCTATACTTCAGTACTCTATGTAGTACTCCATGTTGTAATACTCTATGCTGTAGTGCTCTATACTTTAGTACTCTATGTTGTAGTACTCCATCTTGCAGAACTCTATGCTTCAGTGCTCTATATGTTAGTACTCTGTTGTAGTGCCCTATGTTGTAGCCAATGCCTGGGTTAGAGTTCCCTGTTATGAGTATGAGATGGGTGTCTAGGAAAGTTCTAATATCATATGTTGGCTTATGAAAGCAGTTGCTTGCTGTGATTTGATGTCAGGGTATTTATCCTTGGTTGGCAAGTCTTTGTGGAAGGTGGTGGAAGAGCTCCTGCCATCACTGTCAGCCTCCAGCACTCAGAAGTTCTCGTCTGCAGGGGTGGGCACTCTGTAGGGAGCTGGGGTCTGGATTACTGGACTGACTTTTTGGGAAAGATTGATGGTCATTAGACTCAGCATTTATTTATTGGATAATTATGTTAATCATGGCCCAAGGCTCTGCAAGATTGGAAAACATACTTTTTTCCCCTTGAACAACAAAAGATTAAATTGTGTTCCAGACGGTTTTGAAGTTAGATATCTTTTATTACCTTCAAGTTCTTTGAACATTGATGAACTCATGTGCACTAGACTTAATAACTTTGTTTGAAATATTTGGTCAGAGACTGCTACATTATATACATGCATATATATTATATATATATACACACACATGAATACAAACATATGTATTTTTATTGAACTGAAAGTTTGAGTCATAGTTCTAATTTAAACTACTTTGTCTTTTTGGGGAGTTGGGTTGTTGGGCAGTGCTTAGGTATCATTCCTGGCCATGCTGGGGACCAAGCAGAGATGAACAAGTGCCCTAGGCTCGGTGATATCTCCTCTGGTCCCCAAACTAAGGTCTGTCATTGAGTATAATATAAAAACATGGCCATGCCACTGAGACAGTACTTGATTCAGTTGGGAGGAGACCAGGAGAGGAACTTGGAATGTGGATGATGAGCTGGTGGTGTGTTCTCATGCCATAGCCTCCCTGTCCTGCTCCCTCCTCTCTCTCTCTCTCTCTCTCTCTCTCTCTCTCTCTCTCTCTCTCTCCCCATAACTGGTGATACCTAAAGACTACTAGTGGCTTAGCATGGTGGTGGTGGGGGTAACCTTGCAGTTCTGGGGGGGAGTATATCCTGCCCCACCCCCATGTTCCAGCCTTTGGAGTCTTCTTCCTGGTCCTTCAACAATTTACTTCTTTTTTTTTGTTTTGTTTTTTCTTCTATTTTTTTGGTTTCATCAAGCATTCTGGCTCTGTGTTTGGGATCACTCCTGGTGGTGTCCAGGGGAACGTAAGTGATGCTAGAGATAGAAATGGGCTTGGCCATGTGCAACCACACCTCTTGTGCTGTCTTGTTGACGTCTCAGAAACTATTTTATGAGCCAAAACTGTTCATAGAATGAGTGAACTGACCTTCACATTCCTCCCCCTTGGAGGAGCTAAGGTTTTCTCAGCCAAACCTTGTAAAAGTGGGACAAAGGTGGACCCCAGGGCACAGGAGAACAGACCCCAATTCCAGGACCAGCAGTCCTGTAGAGAGCAAGTCCTGACTGTGAGGCTGAGAAAGTGTCCATGGGTGAGTGAGCAAAGAGCCCAGCACCCCGCTGCCCTGTGACTGAGGTTTGTTGTGCCCTGGACATACAGCTTGGTTAAGTCTCAACTAGCACCTTTGGCGGGGGTCAGGCTGATCCCCTGAGCAACTGCTGGAACCCTAGGGGAGACACTGATCCTGTGCACTCTGTGACAGGCACAACCAGCTATAGGAGGGACCTAATGTGCCATGTGTTTGCTGCTGCTTCAGCATGAGCCAACGAGGTATAGCTATGTGACCAGATGGCCAGGATTTTATAACTGACCTGCTGTGATTCAGCAGCATCTGGGAACTGGAGGCAGCAAGGAGAGGGGCTGGGTGAAAAGAATTGAAAAGGTCTCTCCCTCCTCCCAACACCCCTCTTCTGTTCTAAGCTGGCAGGAAGCTGCTTCCTTCTGCTTACCACTTCCCTCCAGCACCACCTCCCTTAGGCCAGAAAAGGTCCATTCTGTAGGAGTTCCCTTCACTTTTGCCACCCTTCCCTTCTCTTCTGCTGTAAAGTGGGCTGCAGAGCCCAGGTGATTGGGTTCTGATTCATGCTGCCTTCACTTAATGCTAGATGTGTTGCTTAATTGTTTCTTATACTTTGAATGAGAACCCTCTTTTAAAACATTCTTTTGGGGCCAGAGAGAGTACAGTAGGTTGGGTGCTTGCATGGTACATGGTGAACCTGGGTTGTATTCCCAGCATCCTCTATGGTACCCTGAGCCTGCCTGAGCTCCTCTAGGTGTGGCCCCAAGAGCACAAAAAGAAAAAAAGGTCTATTTTCTGAAGTGGCCCTGGTATCCCTCCTTGGGAGGCTTTTACCTTTATCAGTTCTTTCTCTTCTTTCTTTCTTTCTTTCTTTCTTTCTTTTTCTTTCTTTCTTTCTTTCTTTCTTTCTTTCTTTCTTTCTTTCTTTCTTTCTTTCTTTCTTTCTTTCTTTCTTTCTTTCTTTCTTTCTTTCTTTCTTTCTTTCTTTCTTCTTTCTTTCTTTCTTTCTTTTCTTTCTTTCTTTCTTTCTTTCTTTCTTTCTTTCTTTCTTTCTTTCTTTCTTTCTTCTTTCTTTCTTTCTTTCTTTCTTTCCTTCTTTCTTTCTTTCTTTCTTTCTTTCTTTCTTTCTTTCTTTCTTTCTTTCTTTCTTTCTTCTTCTTTTCCTTGCTTTTTTTTTTTTTTTTTGTCTCTGCTTTGGGTGTGCACAGTCACTTTCCCTGTTATTAGCCTGTAGCATTTCCATGATGTCACCACTGCTGTCAAGTTTTGTATTTTTGTGTCTTGTTTTCTCGGTTTCAGGTTTTAATTCTTGGTTTCAGCCCCATAATGAAACATACAAACAGACTCACAGTGCAGTGGTTGTTCTTCCTACACTGTGTTGGCCAGACATTTGTAGGATGGAGTGTCCAGTGGGGAGCCCTTTGACAGAGTTGGAAGATCCTGTGGAAGCCCAGGGAGGGCCCTTGTGATCATGATTAAGGGGTCAGGGAAAGGATTGTTGGGAATAGCAAGAGTAGGTGCCCTAAGCAAAGGCCAGTGCATAGGTGGGGGTTAGTAAAGATTTTTCACTCCTGATGATGTGCTGATAAAATTTAATAATGTAGTAGAGATATTGCCCAGGGGAACTTGAACGACTTTCAGATAAGTGAGAATGAAAGATGAAAGACAGAGTGAGCACTAAGCCTGGAGTTACAGGATCTCCTTAGCAGCAGCCTCTCCTCTGGCCTGTGCCTCTCCCTCACCTTCAGAGTGAGCCCCGAGATGGTGGTAGGGTCTTGGCTTGCTGCTCGGCCAGCATCTGCCTGCTAGAGGAGGCTCTTAGTGGTTTATATCCCTTGGCAGAGGAGCTCATTCATTTCACTTTGAAGCACAGAATTAGACATTGGAAGGACTGTCTTGCTCATCCCAGGGTCTCACCTTGCAGGAAAGCTCACCAGGACGACCTCCCTCTTCCCTGCTTCCTGCCACACCAGGCCTCAGTGTTCTTTTATCTTCCACATCCATCTTGGTGCTCCCTTGGGTTTAATACCGCAGCTCCGTGTGTCCCACTCTTGTGGTTGGAGACATTCGTCCTAGCACTCCCTCCTACCTCCCCTCCCCCCCTCCCCAGCCTACTATTTGTAGTCCTTTCAGTCAGATACATATTCAGAGTCTCTTCTCTGAGATGGGGCCTGACAGTACAGTGCTGGCTGGATGAGTGGCCAGCAAAGACCAAGACCCCAAATTGTGGAATGGAACAGTCATGTTTGAGGTGTGTTGGCTCTAGGTTTGGTACAGACCTAAGCTAAGGTTACCTCTTGTGACTAGGTTAAGGCAGTGATTTCAGCTATTAGACACAGTTCTCTCTCTGAGTGTGTGTGTGTGTGTGAGAGAGAGAGAGAGAGAGAGAGAGAGAGAGAGAGAGAGAGAGAGAGAGTGAAGGCTTATTCAGAGTTTGCATGATGGATGTGTAATTCTGTTGGTTTGGCTATACTTTCCTGGATCTGCCTGATCTTCTCAACACTTCAATTATTGAAGTTCCCAGGATCCAGCCAGAGTATGATCCCGTTTGCATGCCTTCCCAGTGGGTTTATGTTACTGACCCAGGCCTTACCCGCTATCTGTATGCTGATTCCTCCCACATTTATGTTCTCAGCACAGCTCCAGACACATATACCATAGCAACTTTGCTATGGTCAGAGGTTGAATATGAAGTGTTTCACATTTAAAAGAGCCCAAATCAAGATCAAGAGCAAGATCTTGCTTTCTACCCCTCCCCTAATTTTGTTTTCTTGTGGAGAATAGACACTATAATGAAGGAGCTCCATTTCCTCCTTTTCCACCAACCATGGGACCCCTTTTTATTATCTTATGTCCTATGTTTAATCTATTAATGATGCTCAACAGAAAGTCTAAAAAAATATTTATAATACTTAAAAATTGGGGAACCACAGCTAGGCAGTGCTTCAGAGCTACTCCTGCTCTGTCTGCTAGACCACCACCCGGCAGTGGTCAGGAAACCAGAAATCAAAGCTGGGCCTGCATGCACAGCACATCATGTTATCTTTTCATCTCTAGATGATACTTTTCAGATTTTGTCTGGTTATCACTTTTGTCTTTGAATAATGTCTTATCCACCAGTGACCGTTTCAAATACACATCAATTTAAAAATTTTTTTCTTTATTTAAATACTATGATTTACAAAGTTTGAGGCTCTTTGTGTTCCTGGAGCAAACGGATGCCTTTGGGTTCTACTAGCATGAGACAGGACATATGGAGATATTACTGGTGCCCTCTCTAGCAAATAGATGATGAATGGGAAGATAGTGATAGTGATTTACAAAGTACAAAGTTTTTCACAATGCAGTTGTTAGATACATTGTTCAACACCAATCCCACCACCAGTGAGCCCCTACCAGCACCAGAGACCCTCGATTCCCTCCTACCCTCCATCCCCATGCCTGCTCCTTAGCCGGCACTAATTATATAGACCATTACAGCCCATATAAGGGAATAGTATTGATAAAGCCGTGACTTTTTTTCTGGGTTGTTATGTTTGAGGTAGGCCTATTTCTGTTCCTGCCTTCACTTTCTAAGTTTCTAGAACATAGTCAGGTTGTACTAGTCAACCCCAGACCTACCACCACTGCACCTACGTCCAACACTTACTTCAAATTTTCTCAATCTTTGTTTGAACTTGTCCTATGCATACACTGAATAATCTATTCTATATTGCTTCTTGAGCTAATTCTCTAAATACAGTCAATGAATGTGCCATTTGAGCTCACTGTGTAGGAAATTATCGATATGCCCTCACAGACCACACATCATGCCCACACACTTGTGATTGTATGCCCAATGCTGAATTCTATGAAATGTGATGGGACACCTGGTACATCAGTGTGGGGAAATGCTGGGGTGCCCTGCACAAAATCCGGGAGCAGGGTCAGAGATCCCCTTCTGCCCCAGGGGATTGGTGGCCAGCGGACAGAGAAAGATGCAAGAATCCAGAGAAGTTTCAAAATGTTTTACTTAACACAGGTTCTCACATACAAATCAGTAATAGGAAAAACCCAGAACTTAGGGTTCCCGGCTGGGCCCTGGCCACGTGTAGGCCAAGATGGCTGCCACCACAAGTTAAGGCCCCATAGAGAGGAAGAGATAAGGGGAGCACCAGCAGAAAAGAGGGAAAAGAAGAGAGCAATGAAGCAGGCTAATTTTTATATCACTGCAACCCAGACTTTCCACTCCAGGGGAAAGTCATCAGGGTCAAATTCCCTCAGGCAATTTCTCCCAGGACCTCACCTAGGCCCTTTGAGATGTTAATGTTGCTGCACCAAGATGTGTTTGGAAATGACACTGCAGGGTAGTGTAGAGGAGTGGCTTCTGAGATGAGCTGTATCTCAGAATACAAAGGTGTGCATCTGTACCAAAGAATATTCTATTGCCAGTTAAATATTTCTCCAAGCCTTCACAAGAGTTTCATCTTTATTTCATAGTTGTTCTGTGTTTTGTTTGCCTTTGAGTTATCAGAGAGTCATGCTTGCTTGCTTGGATGCAAACAGCATTTCTCTCTGGTCTAATTACTTAGAGATCCAACGTGGCCAGACAAATATACTGGTAAGATCTAGCTAGTCCCACGATGATTGTGGCAGCATGAGAGAATATTTATACCAGCCAGTATAGAACACATGGTCAGATAAACTGCCACATTCAAACTGTCCTCCTCCTACCTACAAAGTGACCTGCAGGAGGCAACTCCAGGCCAGATGCAGAGGCTCTGGGCAGCAGTGTTCTGCAACACATCAGTATACCAGGCTTTGAGATATCATGCGACTGCAAAGCAGCCAGGCACCGTGGGGGAGAGCTGACAGGAGTTCTCCTGTGTGTCTGTATCCCTGGATCATGGACGCTGATCCAGTATTGCCAGTAGCAGTTCTGGGCGGGCCCACCAGGCCTTCTGGAGAGAACCAGAGTGGGGGAAGGGGCCCCAGCTCTAGTCCAAGGAAGCCTGGTGAGTTTAGCCACTGGGATTCACTTACCTGGGCTTTCAATCGCCTTCTCTCTTGGTTGGGGCTCTGATGAGCTATGGAGTCTGAACATACCATTTTTTGAAACTTAGTTATACACAAAACTTTCCATCAGCTCTTCATTTCCTTGAAATAAGTACGTTGTACTTATTTAACCGGTCTACCAGGCTCCCCATGATTTTGCTCCTGACGATCACTCTGCTCTCATCTCCCAAAACTCCCCTCTCTGTCCAAGTACAGTGCTCCTTACTTCCCCTGCTCTCTACACAGCACACATGACAGAAGACTCCTTCTCTTCAAGGTATCAACTTTTCCTGTCCCCTGAACACTCGTCCAGTCATACTGTCATTCCTCCCTAGAATCTTGGAGAAAATGTGTCCTTAGTGAAGGGTGTCCTGAAGCCACTCCTCATAGTACTGCATGTTGTCTTTCTGTTCCCTGTTCTGCTTCATTTCCTCCAAAGTCCTTACAGTGCCCATGGTTAACCTGTGAATCTCTGTATATCTCCCTCTGGGAATGTTAGCACTGGGGGAGGGTCTCACATCTGTGGAATTCTCCAGGGCCTGTGGCAGTGCTGGGCCTGTTGGATGAATGAGTATGCAGCCTATGTGTTTAATTTTGAATCTGTAGCTTGAACAGATAGTTAATTCTCTTCTGCTCATAAATGAAATTTCTTTCTAATCTAAATTATGCTGTTTCGGGGATCCAGAGAGATGCTACAGGGCTTAAACACTTGCCTTTCACGTAGCCAACCCTGGTTGCATCTCCTGCACCTGCGTAGCATCTGGTCTCCTGAGCACCACCAGGACTGATCTCCTAGCGCTGTCAGGAGTAAGGCATGAGCACTGTCGGGTATGGCCCCCAAATCCCAAAAACATAAAAATAAAACACAACAGGTTGGCATTGTGCATTTTAGCTAGATTATCTTGTACATGAGAGAATAGCAAAGCATGTTTAATATCATCATTGTTAATACTAGTAACAATTATGGAACCATGACCTGAAGGAATGGTTTGAGGCTCTTCATGTTTCTGGAGTGAGCAGATGCCCTTGGGCTACAATAGCATGTGACAGGACAGGACATATGGAGATGTTCCTGGTGCCTGCTCGGGCAAATTGATGAACAATGGGAAGACAAGTGAAGTGAAGTTTAATATTACAATTTCATAGAGCATGAAAAAAGGGATTGAAAACATCATCCCACAATATACATAAGGTCCCTTCTGCTGGCAATGCCAAACAAGGCTGCCCCTGGCTGTGTGTGTGTGTGTGTGTGTGTGTGTGTGTGTGTGTGTGTGTGTGTTTATATATGTGTGGTTGGGGGGGGGTTCAGAATACCGTTGTCAGAGGAGATTCCTTTCCTGTGTTGTCAAATCCCAGGGTGCTAACAGATCTGGGTCAAATTCTATCTCAGTGAGATAATTGTATAATAAAACTTTCCTTGGGGCTCATTCAGTGGCCCATGTAGTCTCAAGAATGAAGATGATTTGGGTGATGTGGTTGGGGTGAGGGGCAGCAGTGGAATCGGTGGACACTGACTTTTCTCAACTTTGGCACCAATAGCATCACAGGCCACTCTTGCTCTCCAGAGGAACTTCTGGCTCTTTGGAGCATTTGGACTAGAAGCTCTTTTAGGGCAGACTAGGGATCTGATTCCTATTTTCTGTTCCAGCAGGACCTGGCATAGTGCCTGACATGCAACACGGGCTCTTAAAAGTAGGATTTTTTGAATTTTTGGTTCAGGTAGGTCTGAGTTCTGCAATGCAAGGGACTGACCTACAGAAAAATCTGAACGTACAGCCAAGATGCCACATATTCTTGTTTTGTTTATCTTCCTTGAGATACTAAAGCTTCTGAGCAGCCCTTTTATAGTGAAACTGACTTAAAACGAAATAGTAGAACAGGACACACCGTCAGATGTTGCTTTTATTTTGTGAATAATATGCATGTGTAATGCCTCACTGTATCTCTGCCACAATCATCAGAAGTGTTTCCTATGTGAAACTGGCATCCATAGATTATTTTCCAAAATTGACATAAATTATTTGCTAATGGAAGTCAGTGCATTGAAATTCCATTCTGAGCCTCTGGCATAAATTCCCCTTTCTTTAGGTCTGCCTTATATCTGCATGATACTTCGAGCCATCATGCTTTGGGGAGGGTGTGCAGGAGAGCACAGGCTGCTAATAATACCCTGGGGCAGGTTGCTGATGGTCCTAGTGAGCCTCAGGACACTGTCTGAGTTGCTTCTTCAGGTCTTTGAACTTTAGGGTTGCTGGCCGTCATCACTGCCTGACTGTCCTGAGACAGGCCCAGGGGTGTCATGGTTCCAGCTCCTGCCTTGTCCCTCGACCTGCCTTCTTCAGGGTCCTTTGCAAGGCTCTGCAAGAAAGAGTAGTGACAGGTCAGTTGTGACATGTCTTCCAGTGTGCCTCAGAAAGTTGGTGATCCATAAGTTACTGAGGATGCAGAGAGAGTATGGAGGGTAAGCTGCCTGCCTTGCATGCTACCAACCCAGGGTAAATCCTTGGCACTCCAAGTCCCACTAGGAGTGACCCCTGAGAGCAACGAGGGCTCTATGCTTTACTCTCAATAGCTATGGTGGCACTGCTCTGGGCATGAACCACACTAGCTCCAGGTCCCTCAACTGGCCAGCAGCCTGGTACTGTCCCCTGAGTTGCCTTGGAGCCCTTGATCCTTGGCAGGGTGGAGAACCTCCCAGAAAGCATAGTTTCTTTTCTTGGTTATTTGTTTTTTTTTGAGTGGCCACAGCCAATGGTGCTCAGGGATCACTCCTGACTGCCTCAGGGACCCATATGGGATACCGGGGTCAGACTTGGGTTAGCCACATTCGAGGCCAGTGCTCTACCAACTGTACTTTCACTCCAGCCATGGCATAGCGTTTCTTATCTGTTTTGTGTTTGGTGAGTACATGGGAATGAACTAGCTCGGAGGAGCTAGCTTGTTGACTGCATGAGGCCATACCTCTCGCCCCAGTATGGAAATAATCACAGCTGTGGGGTGTGCTGGAAGCACAGCAGCACCAGCATGGGGTCCCTTCCCAACCTCTGTTTTCCGCCCTGCTTCCCAGATCAGGATCCTGTGGGCATTTCCTGCAGCCCTGACTCTAGCTGTTGGGAGTCCTTGGCTCTGGGAGGACAGATGTGCATACTGGACATCCTGTGTGCACAAGATTGGACCTGGTGCTGGGTCCTCTCGGATTGGCATCCCTGGGAAAGACGGCAGTCACTTTCTGCCTCTCTGAACTGGGCACGGTGCCCCTACCTTCTGGTCTAGTTGTTTTGTGTCCACCCATTTTGGTGACGTTGACAGGGTGCTACCAGCAGACCCCTTGCTCGTACCATGTACAGTATAATGAAAACCAGGCAGTGCTACTTACTTTGGGCTACTATTTTTATTTGGTGGTTATTTCTTTTTGTGTTCTGCCATCTCTAATGTTTTGGTTCTATTTCAAAATATGATTAAACAGAATGAGGAGCTGTCTGACACTGCCCTGTTTTAAATCAGAGCTGTACTTGAGAAGCCGGGACATTCTAATGGCCTGTGTTTCTTTGTTCTGAGAGTTCCCTGCAAAGTGCCACCTCTCCCCTCCCCCTCCAAAAAAAAAAAAAAAGAATTGCCAGACCTAAATCCTTAAACAGCATTGGACCCCAGACAATTTCTCCAAAAAAAAAAAAAAATCCTAAAGCCTGTTAAAAAAGAATTGAAATGTTAGGGGACTTAAGTATTAAAAGACCTTATTAATCCCCCGTTGCTTCTGCTAGCACGTGTCATATTTTCAAGGTACAGTATCAGGAGAACACTGTCATTTGGTGATGTATTAGGGCCATATATCATCAGAACATCGTCTTTGTAGAGGATGTGAGTACTAAAAGACATGATTCTGGCCAGACAGAACAGCAGGGGGTCTTACTTCTTTTCTCCACCCCCCCTTTGCCTTTTTCTTTAATCTCCCTCTGTTTTGTGTTGCAGAGAAGTGAATTTCTTCATGGGATATGACTTGTTGCAAAATAATCGTGGGGCCCCAGTGGGCTCCATAAAGTCTTTAAATGGCTGGGCTTCAAGGGCAGCTTTGTTCGGAGTTTGCACTGTGAGCTGGGCTGGAGGACGCTGCCTTTGCCGGGGTCCAGGGCTCTGGGGTAAAAGGCTCGCTGAGGCTAGACGGGAGAGAAGAAGAATAACACTCCCAGATGGAGCACAATAACTTGCAGTGAGATTCTTGCAATTTGTTCTGGGGACTCAATGTTAAGTTCCCAATATTGAGTCCCTAGAATATGTTCTTGCGAGATGGTGTTTCAGTAAATCTCCAGCAGAAAGGCTGTATGATGGAACAGCCATCTGGGAGAATCAATCTCCTAGTAAGGAAATAGTACCTGAAGCTTTGGGGCTAGATCTGGGCCATCTTACTAATGATTGAATGCTCAACTGGACTCCCAGAGAATGAGATTTGTTTTGAGGTGTTTTGTTTGGGGGCAATATCCAGTGTGCTCAGGGATTGCTCCCAAATGGTGCTCAGTCCAAGGTGGGAAGGAGTACCTCACTGGTAGTATTTGGGATCCATGTGGTACCTGGATCAAATCCAGATCTTCAGCACCTGCATTCAAAATTTGGCCTTGAATCTGTTGAGCTCTCTCAGGCCCCTTACTTCGAGTTTTCTCTTCCTTCTTTCCTTCCTTCTTTCCTTCCTTCCTTTTCCTTCCTTCCTTCCTTCCTTCCATCCTTCCTTCCTTCCTTCCTTCCTTCCTTCTTTCCTTCCTTCCTTCCTTCCTTCCTTCCTTCCTTCCTTCCTTCCTTCCTTCCTTCCTTCCTTCCTTCCTTCCTTCCTTCCTTCCTTCCTTCCTTCCTTCCTTCCTTCCTTCCTTCCTTCCTTCCTTCCTTCCTTCCCTCCCTCCCTCCCTCCCTCCCTCCCTCCCTCCCTCCCTCCCTCCCTCCCTCCCTCCCTCCCTTCCTTTTCTTGTCAGAGGCTTAGTGCATCTGTCTTGAAAGGCACTCTTTGCCCTGATGTGTTAGAAATGAAACCATAAGGTGCTGAGGTTAATAAAGGTCCTGAAAGTGGAGCTTGCTTAACCAAGGCAGACATGGGAAATCTCAGCTGTGAGGAAGAGATGGCTTAGCTGAGCCTCTGAATCCAGCCGTATAGCACAGAAAGGGAATCACCAGAAGCTGAGAGCAGAATCCTGGTTTTTCCAGCCCTGCCCTGACCAGCCAGACAAACCTGGGCAAGCCGTTTGCCTTTGCTGTGCCTCCTTCTTCTTACCTTTGAATCAGCACTTTTCTCAATTCTTTCTGGTGGTTAGAAATGGTGTAACACACACAAGGTGTCCCACTCAATCTCTCGAATATTAGACGACGTCTACAAGCATCAGTTGCACCTGCTCTTGCCAGCTCGGCAGCCTGCGTGGGAAAGGACGTGCCACTGCATGATTCGGTGAGGAACCAACTCTAGGACTACGGAAGGGATTTGTGAAAGTGGGAGAGCTTCACAGAGCCATGGAGCTATGCTTCAGCAGATAGGGCGCTTGCCTTCCTCTGCCAAGACAAGTTCCATCCCTGGTATCCCCAATGATCTTCAGAGCACTGTCAGGAATGATCCTTGAGCACAGAGCCAGAAAAAAAACCATAAAACCAAAAAGAAGTGGAACAGGTTGAGGGTTCAGAAAGTTCTGGAAATTATCCTTGGCATCCATAGTTGGGGCACATCTTATAAGATATGTCTTTGATAGTTTTCTTAGGAAGAGAGAAGAAGGCTTAGGAACCCACTGCTGTTTGGGGCCAGGTCTCTGTGCTCAGGAATTACTTCTGGCAGTGCTCTGGGGAACATATGGGATGCTGGGAACTGAACCCAGCTCGACCACATGTAAGGCAAATGCCCTCCCTCAGTATTGTTACTTTGACTCTGGAACTCACTGTCCTGACCAGGCAACGCTAGTCCTTTCCCATCACCCAGCGCACTGCCCTTGCCTTAGAACTCACCTTACAATCACTATCACTCTTCTTGGCCCTCCTGCTGAGGTGAGACTGAGCCCGAATCTTATTCATGAAGGGCTCAGAATAGACTGAGGGTATACACTGTCAGAGTATACCAAACTGCCTTTTATTTGCTTCCCTTAACTTTGTGCAAGAGTTATGGGGAAGCCGATTGTACTATCAGTAACAAAGAGCAAATGAATAATAGCTTAATTAAAACAATAAATCATCAATCAAAATTCAGCTGCCATTGGCAACCACTGAGCTGTCTTGGCCTCCACCCCCACCTCCCTGCCTGGCCCCATGATCATTTTCTAAGATATTAAGAGCAGATTTTGTCCAAAGGAGACAGGCTGGAGCAGGCACCAGCTTGCGTTGTCTCCTCTCTGAGGGCTCATGCAGGCTTGCAAAGGATTTTCCCTGACCATACATTGCGGCCAGAGAATGACTTTCTTTCACATTTCCAATTATCAAAGTGTGGAGACACTACACTGGGCCCTGTTTTTCACCTGTTACTGCATCTCTATGTTCTAGAACTGTGGCATTTGGAAGGCACAAGCGTTGGCCCACCTGCCCGTGGCCCTTTAAAGGATGCCTTCTAACATGTTCACATACCTCACATGTCTGACCTGGTCAGCCTGTCTCTTAGACTTCCCAACTAATCTGTGTTTGAAATCTCAACAGTTGTGTAGGAGCTAACCCAATTCTAATATGATACACCCATAAATTTAGTGCTTTGCTTAGCCACTAACCTCCCTGCCCGGTCCCTTCATCCTCTGTTGGCAGCTTTTTGAGCGATCTGAGGTGCTCAACTTATGCTGTTTCTTCCTCTGTGTGTCTGAAGAAATCTGTGAAGATGAATGAAATGCGGTCTGCAGAGCTCTCTAGATGAGAGGGACCCTGAAAACATGACGGCTGATTCTTCTGTTTATGGGGAGTTTTATAATATTGCCCCAAAGAAGTTGTGATCTGTGTTCAAAAGTCCCTCAAGTTCCCGTTAGTTCCTTTGAGGCTGGAATAAATGTACAATGTGGTACTTTTAAGGAAAATCTGGCCTCTTAGACTTCATGCATCAGGAGACCAGGATTTCCAAGGGAGATAAATGTGCTGATGGCACTGACCCCTGAGCCGCCTTGGGAAACCTGACACAACGCATCTGTGTTTCTAAAACATGAATTCTTCCCTGAGCAGTTTTGAGACTATCAAAGAAGAAAACACTTTTTTTTTTGAGGTTGTGTTGGGAAGACCTGGCAGTGTGCAGGGGTTATTCCTGGCTCTGTACTCAGGAAGTACTGGGCAGTACTAAGGGGACCATATGGGGTCTGGGGTTTGAACCCAGGTCAGAGGTATGCAAGGCAAATGCGCAACCTGCTGTAATATCTCTCATACCCTGGGAGAAGCATTTATTTGAGTGCAAATTCAAATCAGTTCTTGAATACAAATTTGATTGGGGCAGAGTATTCTATTTGTGTTCATGAACCTGACAGCATTTTAAAAATTTTTATTATACCACCGTGAAACAACAATTACAAAGGTGTTCATAATTGGTTCTTGGAATACAGTATTCCAGCACCCATCCTCCACCAGGCCCCACCACCACCAATGACCCCCCCCCCCCCCCGCCTCCTGGCTGCCTTAAAGCAGGACCCCATTTCCTCTCCCTCTCTCTCTCTCTCTCTCTCTCTCTCTCTCTCTCCCCACTATTAGGGTAAAATTTCCTTTCTTAATTCTCACTTGTTGCCAAAATGTGACACTAGAGTCTCTGGCATACTAATGTTGGTGTCTTGTTTCTGAGCGCATGTGGGGTTCTGGGGAGGGCCGGAAGCACTGTCAGCACTGTGCCATTGCTCCCACAGACTGAGAACAGCCAGAACATGCGAGAACAGAGAGAACATGGGAGGAAACATGAGAACTCGTGAGAACAGTAAAACTGTGAGAATATGTGAAACAGTGAGAACACCTGAGAAGGGAGAACATATGAGAACAGTGAAAACAGTGAGAACACATGCAAACAGTATAAACATGTGAAAGCACATGAGAACAGTCTGAATGTGTGAGAACTGTGATAACACACAAGAACAGTGAGAACATGTGTGGACAGTTAAAAGATGAGGACATGCGCAGTTTAATCTGAGAACAGTGAGAACACATGAGAATAGCACTGAGGACATGTGAGAACACATGCTACTGAGAACATGTGAGAATACATGATACAGGCTAGTGAGAAAGGTAGTTTGTGAGCCATGTTTGGTTTAGAACTCTACAACTTCCACACTGTCTTTCCCTCTTTTGGGGTCACACCCAGCAATGTTCAGGGGTTACAACTGGCTCTGCACTCAGGAATTACTCCTGGTGGTGCTCAGGGGACCATATGGGATGCTGGGGATCAAACGCAGGTCAGCCTTGTGCAAGGCAAATGCCCTACCCGCTGTGCTGTCTCTCTGGCCCCCATCTTTCCTTCCCCGAGTGGTTGCTGGCCATTATTCCCCACCAGTAGCTGAAGGCATATGGAATTTCTTGTATTTGGGGGGAGGTAAATTCTTGAAAGCAGTAAAAAACTAGAAGCTCCTTTGCAAATAAGATTGTGGGATGAAATGACTGGAGTGTGTGTGTGTGTGTGTGTGTGTGTGTGTGTGTAGAGAAGAGGGGAGGGGGTGTGTGTGTGTGTAGAGAAGAGGGGGGGGGTGTGTGTGTGTGTGTGTGTGTGTGTGTGTGTGTGTGTGTGTGTGATAGGTTCAGGACAGAGACATGCTTGGCCTCTTTGTCACTGTCGCCCCCCACTCCCCATGCATTTCCTGGGCTGTTTTCTTGTGCATAGAGGGTGTTGTTCAGAAGTATAGCTCAGCCTTCTTGATTCTCTGAAAGAGATTCAGGCACTTAGATGTTGGAGTCCATCAAATGACAGCTAGCTTGCCTCCAAGGTCGGCTTTGCTTTCCGAGAGACAAGGATGACAGGAAGATAAGGCTCCACCTCCCAGGGGAAGGGGAAAAGACCATGTGGCCTGCCCTCCCTCACATGTCCCAGGGCCCTGACTGGGCAGCAGGATTTCTGTTTTCACTCTTACGGCAAGAGGTGAGGGGTGCTTACTTACCTGTCTCAGTACAGCAGCTGCAGGTTAACACTTTCCTTAATTCATTCTCATCTTATTGGCTGCGGGATGCCCCTCTTATACTTCCTGTTATCATTTGTTTTACTGTAAGCATGACATCAGGCACTGCTTCACATATCCCATCGTAGGACGGGTCCTGCAAGAACCTTGGGGGAAAGTGTCTTCAACCATATCTTCTAGTGGAGGAAAGCAAAGGAGAACATTGTGCGGTGCTGGTTTGACATATTCTGTCACCCCTTCCTCTGCCACCTCCACAGCACTGGAACCAGTTGGTCCCCTCTCCCACAGACGCTGAGAAAGGTTCAGGAAAAGGTATTGCAGGTCTCAGCACTGCAGCGCCTGACCAGGGAGCTCTGTGTTGCCATCTCGTGGCAGACTCAGACACAGCAAGCTGGCTGTCTGAGTCCTGTTTGGGCTTGGCGGGGCTGTGGCTGTGGTTTGGCTTAGGTCCTTAGAGTGTTTTGTTGCCAGCCCTGTCGGATTTTTTTTTTTTTTTTTGCTTTTGCTCCCTATGCCTCTCCTTTTTTTTTTTTTCCCTTTGCATGTTGGCACTTTATTGAATGTGCATTCACATACTGTTTTGGGTTTTGTTATATTTGGTCTTCCAGAAAGGAGGTAATAATGAAACTGTGTCTTTCCAGCAGGCAAATGGCAGGTTGGCTGCCCTCAGTAAGTGCTGATGCGAGGAGATGTAGGCTGGGAGTTATGACCCTGAAGAGGGAGGGTTTCATAGCATATTCTGTCTGATGTTTTCGCACACCGTTTCTTTCTGTTAGATTTGGAGAGACTCCAACCCAAGGAGGCAGGTTGAGGCGCCCTGTTTGAGGAGTTGGTCTGGCTCTCAGAGGTGTGATAGTCACAGATTCCTAACAGTCTCCCAAATGGTACAACACCCCTTGCTAAAATGGTTGATTGTCTTTAGATCTTACCTTTGGTGAGGCTGTGCTCATCAGAGAGGTCCTGTTAATTACAGAGCTCCATAAAGGCACCTGTCCTCCGGGCCTTGGGATATGACTTTGTTTTGTTCCTCTCTGTATTCTGACTGCCTGGAAATTAGCATGTAGCATTTCCATGCCTGCCTTTGGCATGTGCCCAACATCTATTTCTCTTGCAGATTAGCTTCTCTTGTGAGGGAGGACAACTTTCCTTGCCTGGATTGTGTGGAATTTTTTTTTTTTTTTTTTTGTGGCTCCTCACCTCCCCCCCACCCTCCCACCCACTAATGCATGTAGAAGTCTTAGAATAGCGCCTGATGCATAGAAAGTATGCTATTAGTGCAACTCTGTGTCAGAAAGCTGAAGGAAACAGAGAAGGAAATGGCTCTTGACCATGAGTGGGAGCAGGGGCACGAGCAGAGGGTAGACTTTGGAGGAGGTAACCACTGGAGACTAGTGGCTGTGTGTGCCACCTGTCCTGGCTGTGCCTGTGCCACTTGTCACCAGAACCACTGGCACCAGGACCATGCTTTTGGCTCTTGGCAAAACCAGGGAATGTGAACCAAGTGGACTTAATCAACTTGTGCTTGAATTTACTGGCCCCAGTGAAAGAGATCATCCTCTCTCTCAACAACCAGTCTCTATATAGTTTTCATTCTGTCAACCAGGACCTGGAATTCTAAGTGTGTGCCCTAGATCTGTGCCAACTAGATACTGGGAAGGCAGCTCCATACCAACATAAGTGCTGGTAGAATTAAAATTAAAAAATCCAAGTGTTATTAGAAGGGAAAACATCTCCATGTCTACAGCTAAGGTTTATCCTCTTTTCTGTCTTTCGTGTGGGCGTCTGTCTGTCTGTCTGTCTGTCTGTCTGTCTGTCTCTCTCTCTCTCTCTCACACACACACACACACCCAAACACACAAAGGTCCAGATGTGAATCTACAAACCTTCTGGTTGGAATGACTTTTGTGCTGGACTATAATTGCAGCCTATTTGTTATGAGTCTTAGGATCTTGTTATGTATTTTGACAGTCTCTAATTTAGCAAAGAATTCCTTAGTTCAAGATTATTTGTTTCAGGGGCCAGAGAGATAGTACAGTGGGTAGGGCTTTTGCCTTGCATGCGGCTGCCCAGGTTCAATTCTCAGCATCTCATATGTTCCCCTGAGTCCTGCCAGTAGTAATTCCTGAGCAAAGAGCCATGAGTAACACTTGAGTATTGCTGGGTGTGATCCAAAAAGAAAAAAAAAGTATTTGTTTTGTTTGGGTCAGAGAGATAGTACAGGAGGTAACATGCCAATGCTCTTTCATAACCCAGCACTCCTATGGTCTCCCATCATTACTGGAATGATTGCTGAGTGTGGAGGTAGGTGTCAACCTTGAGCACTGGAGTGTGGCCTTCCAATCTCCACTGCCAAAGTTTGTATGTCTTCCTTTTTATTGAACCCAAATCATGACTGTACCCCTCTGACTGTGTGTTGAGCTTAGAACTTCCCCAATTTGAGGATTCTTCTTTTCAGTAAGAAGGTCTATCTGTAAGGGTGGCTCTTAGGAGATGCCCTCAGGGTGACACATCCTCAAAGGCTTGCTAAGATTTTCCTAAACCTTTGCTAGGTGCTTAGAGCAAAGATAACAGGTACTTAGCTTCGAACTGAATTCAGGTCACAGCTGTCCTGGGTTGGGGTGGGGTTAGTATCAAAACAGTTTTCCAAGCAAATCTCTGCTTTGTGCCAAAAAACATCTATACCTGATCTTCATCTATTTCCATATTTTATTAGGGGGATAATTGAGGGCTAGCTCAATAGTACTGCAATAGTACTGCTGGTAGGGCATTTAGCTTGAATGCACCCAATCCAAGTTCGATCCCTGGAATTGCAGAATCCCCGGTACCCCCAAACACCATCAGGGGAAATTCCTGAGTCCAGAGCAAGGAGTGAGCCCTGAGTACTGCTGCATGTGCCGCCCCCTTGCACCCCACCTAGCCCCAACCCAAAAGAAAGAATTGGCATCACTACAAAGTTAAAGGCACACAGAATGCTGACTTGCTTGAATGTACTATGAAATTATTTCATGATGGTTTAGCTAACATCCATGAACTCATAAAGAAATGACAAAAATAAATAAGATAAGAAAAGAAATTTTGTGATGATAACTCTCATTGTTTATGTTATTAATTTTTCTTATATATACAATATGTATGCATTTTTATATATACACTATATATATAGGAAGCATTTATTTCTGCCATCATATTGTATTGGTGTCCGAGGATTTCTTTATTTGTCATAGCTGGTACACCTTTTGATAGCCTTCCTCCTCACTGTTCATTGCAGGTAACCATAATTCTGATCTCTTTTTCTAAGATATTTGTTTTAACGTAATCAAAATATAACTCACTGGTTACAATTTTATAACTTATAAGTGAGATTATATTGTATTTTACTTCCTTTATTTGACTTACTTATTGTATCACTTGATTTCAGGATCCATTCAGGATCTTAAAAATAACATTATTGGGCTAGGAAAGTACATACCTTGCATGCATAAAACATTGGTTAAATCCATGGCAATGAAAGAAGCTAGAATTTCCTGTTTTAAAAATGCTAGAATGATATTTTGTGGTGTGTGTGTGTGTGTGTGTGTGTGTGTATACATGACAACTTCTTTATTCATTCAGAGATCAGTCACTGGTTACTTCCCATCTTTTGCCTTTGTAAATTTTGTTTTTATAAATATTGAAGATTTTCTTTTCTTTTCTTTTCTTTCCTTCCTTCCTTCCTTCCTCCCTTCTTCCCTTCCTCCCTCCCTCCCTCCCTCCCTCCCTCCCTCCCTTCCTCCTTTCTTTCTTTCTTTCTTTCTTCCTTCCTTCCTTCCTTCCTTCCTTCCTTCCTTCCTTCCTTCCTTCCTTCCTTCCTTCCTTCCTTCCTTCCTTCCTTCCTTCCTTCCTTCCTTCCTTCCTTCCTTCCTTCCTTCCTTCCTTCCTTTCCTTCCTTCCTTCCTTCTTTCTTTCTTTCTTTCTCTTTCTTTCTTTCCAAAAGGGGTTACATATTTTCAGTAATAGAATTACTAGATTATATAGTAATTCTGTTTTGAGTTTTGTCGGTCCTATGCACAATTTTTAAAGTAGTGGTTGTACCTAATTGTTCTTCTGAATAACTTTATAGTATGAAGGCACTATTTTCTTAACATACATCTTAAATTTGAATTTTGGCCCTACATTGCATTTTTGGGGGAGATCACACCTGGCAATGCTCAGGGGTTACTCCTGGCTCTACACTCAGGATTTACTCCGGCGGCGCTCGGGGAGACCATATGGGATACCGGGAATCAAATCCAGGTCGGCCGCATGCAAGGCAAACACCTTACCTGCAGTGCTATCGCTCCAGCCCCCTACATTGCATTTTGACATAAGAAAATTATGAAAGCAAATATAAGGGCATGATTCACAGTGAGACTTGATGCCACCATCATTAGGAAACAGAGAGAGAAAGAAAAGAGTGATTGGAGGTGCTTTGGAGCCTGTTTGTCTGGGTAAAGGTTATAGTGCTGTCTCCACTGATAGACTATGAATAGCTCCTGCACCCATCTCACATCTCAGCATCACTGTGGGCAAGAATACTCTTTAAACTATGGTTCGCAGGCTTGCCTCTACTTATATATGATCCAAGATCACATGTGTGTATACACAATAAATATATATGGAACGATATGTGTATGTATATGTATGTATATATATATATATATATATATATATATATATATGCACATGTATTCTGCCCCTCGAGGTGTTTCAGCTGTGCCTGAGATGCCTGGCTGCATCAGCAGGTGGCAGACAGGAGACAGGCTTGTCTATACCCAGGCTTCTGCCCCATGCGCCCCAGATAGTTGTTGGTCTGACATAGAAAAAGACTGGGCCCCTGGGATGAACTCAGAGCCATAGCAGAGCCTGGCAAGCTACCTGTGGTGTATTCGATATGCCAAAATCAGTAACAATAATGGACCTCATTCCCAACAAATGAGATGTTACAGGCATCTGCTTGAGCAAATCGATTAACAATGGGAAGACAAGTGATACAAATGATACATATATGTATATTTATGTATGTATATATATACATATATGTATATACATATAATATAATCTAGGCCTGATTCTTAGAACAATCAGAGCTAAACTTAAGGGAGTGGGAGGCAGTGCAAATCTTTGTAAAGACCTCAGTGGGGTACATTGAAAGTCTTAAGCTTCTGTTGAAAGAAATTGTAACAGACAAATGCAAAGATGTTCTATACTCATGAATCAGAAGAAGTGGCATTGTTAAAAGAGCCATTTGACAGCGGGTAGGGCGTTTGCCTTGCAGGTAGCCAACCCAGGTTCAATCCCGGCATCCCATGTGGTCTCCTGAGCACCGCCAGGAGAAATTCCTGAGTGAAGAGACATTGCCATAAGTGACCCCAAAATGAACCATTTTACTTAAAGCAATGTTTACCTCAGTGCAATTTCTATCAAAGTTACTCTTAAAAATAGGACCTAGGGGCTAGAGCAATAGTATAGCAGGTAGGGCATCTGCCTTGCAAGTGGCTGACCTGGGTTCAATCCTCAACATCCCATATGGTCCCCTGAGCACTGCCAGGAGTAATTCCTGAGTGCAGAGCCAGGAGTAACACCTGAGCATTGCTGGGTGTGACCCCAAAAGACAACAACAACAACAACAAAATAGAGCCTAAAATTCTCAGATTTTCATGGAACGATAAAGACTTCAACTAGCCAATGCAATTGTTGAGCAAAAGGATGAAAATTAAGATTTCAGACTCTCAATTTCTTGTCTATACAATGAAGCCATCATAATTGGAACAAAATGGTATTAGAAAAATAGGCATATGGGGTCAGAGAGATACTACAGCTGGTAGGGCAAGTGCCTTGCATGTGGTCCACCTGGGATCAATCTCCGGTGTCCCATATAGTCCTCTGCGTGCCACCTGGAGTTATACCTGAGTGCAAAGCCAGGAGTAATCCCTACAGCATCTCCAAGAGTGGCCCCAAAAAGAGAACTTAGAATACAGAAATAAGCCTTCACTATATACACAATTAAATTATGACAGTGGAGCTGAGAGCATACATTGAAGAGAGGAAATTCTTTTTATGAAACTGTGTTGGATAAACTGGACAGCTGCATGCAGAGTGAAATGATCACTGTCCTACACCATTCACAGTAATCTACTCAAAATGAATTAAGTACTTGAAATTAAGAACTGAAACAACAAAACAATAAAACTAGATGATACATTTTTTGATATCTATATTTTGGATTTATTGCTAATGATGTGGAGAGGCTGTGGTGAAGCAAATATACACAAGTGGGATTATATCAAATACGAACATTGCTGTATAGCAAGACAACGAAAACGGTGTCAAAATGAAATGGCAATTTTCTTTTTTTTTCTGGGCAGGGGATGGGACACACCTAGTGTTGCTCAGGGGTTAGTCCTGGTTTAGCACTTAGAAATCACTTCTGGTTCTGTGCTCAGAGGGTCATATGGGATGCTGGGGATGGAACATGGGTCAGTCATGTGCAATGCAAGTGTCCTACCCATTGTATTATTACTCCAGTGACTGAAAAGGCAATTTTATGACTGGGAGAAGATACTTAAAAATAATATATATAACAAGGGATCCATACCTCAAATAAATAACTAATTCACACAACTTACTAGTCATAACCAAAAAAATCTTATTTGAAAATGTGCAGGGGATTTAAACAGACATTTCACCAAAGGAGATTTACAAATGGCCTATAGACACATGAAAATATATGAATCATACTTTATTATTAGGGAAATGCAACTTAATTCCATAAGGAGAATGATATATCAGAACAGTTAGATTGTTCATAATCAAAAAGGAAGCAGGTGAGTGTTGGTGAAGATGTGGAGAAAGGTTCCCTTCTACCATATTGGCAGGATGTAAATTTGAAGAGTTTAGAGATTTCCAAAACAATTAATAGAATTACTGACTACCCATTTCTGGATATTATCCAAAGAATATGAAAATAGTAATTTTAAAAGATAAAGATATTCCAGACTGAATTGTAGCACTATTCACAATATCCGAGAACTAGAAACAACAGCTAAATTACTATCAATGAATGAGTGGGTCTACATAAATCTCATTCCATGCTCAGTGATATACTCCTGGGCTATGCAAGAGAGAGAAAGGAGAGGGAGAGGGGGAAGAGAGAGTGAGAAGAAAAAGAAAGAGAAAGGAGAAGGAGAGGGGAGGGAGAGTATGTGCGTGAGAGAGAGAGAGAGAGAGAGAGAGAGAGAGAGAGAGAAGAAAAAAGAAGTATCTCTTCTTTGGAAGCCTGGATGGACCTAGAGGGCATTGTGCTAAATGAAATAAGCCAGAAGAATAAGTGTGGATGGCTTCACTGATATGTGGAAGATTGAGAAACAAAGCAATGAAAAGAGAAAATAAAGCAAACCCTTAGATTCTGATGAAATTATGAAGTAAGTAAGTGTTACCAGAGGAGAAAAAGGATGGGGAAGGGTTGGTAAGATTGGCAAAAGGGATCTATTTTATAGTGGTGGATAGAAGCTAGTTTTTCAGTGATAATCATAATATAGTTTACATGGATGTTTAAATACTAAATTATATACGTGAAAATGAAGAGTAGGAGGAAGAAAGAAAGATAGATGGAAGGATAGAAATAAGGAAGGAAGGATAGAAGAAAGGATGGAAGGAAGGGTTACATAAGGGTTCTGATTTGTAGATTAAGGAAGCCTCATACTGCCCAAGATTTTAAAGATTAAATGAGGGGTCAAAGAGGCCCCTTATCACATAACATACCAATAAAAGAACATTAAAGAAAGGGGACTAGAGAAACTTTACAGGAGTTAAGGTACTTGCCTTGCATGGCCAACCCCTATGCCACATATTCTCCCTGGAGCACCACCAGGGTTTACTCCTCAGCACGGAGCCAAGAGTCAGCCCTAAGTACCATCAGGAGTAATCCCCCAACTCTCTCCCAACTCCACCCCCAATAAGGAGACAAAGCTACTTACTTAACCTATGCCTTCACACACTGACAACTAAGACATGAAAATGAAAACATCAATAGCAACGCTGGGAGTGGGACAACGACACCTTCACTCCAGGCAGCTAGACATCTCATTGGTGTGTGGTAAACACAGCACAGTGGATTCAGGGCACCTTATCTACAAAGATGATTGCTTTGTTTCCTGGGTTTCATCAGATGGGAATATTAGGCAACACTGGCCCTGGTAAGTACATCAAGTCCCCATGCCTTTCTGTCTTGCCCAGCCATGAGGGTAGAAAACTACTGGAACTGAAGTTGAGGCAGAAGAGGCTCCACCTCTTAGACACTGTAAGCTTCACTCAGGTGGGCAGGCAGGAGGGGTGGGGCTCTGAATGGTTCTGATCACTTGAAAGAGGTGATGATCAAACTCCAGATTCATTTTGGAATTGGACCCTGAGAGCATCTTGGGGTTGTAGGAACATTCTCACCTCCCAAATTTTGAGGGTATCACAGGCCTCATCAACGGGTTTTATCTGTGGGAGTGGATTTGTATGTAATGGTTTGACTTGCACCCCTGGACCATTCAGCTCTCCCAACCCTCATCACAATACCTCCCTCCCCACACACTCTTGTTGGTTATGGACATGAAATGAAATTGGGAGATCTATCTTACTCTATGACATGGGAGCCCATTCTTGGGTCTGTCCAAAGTCACTATTGGGGTTGAGTCAGAATTTCTCTTGCATGTTTGCAGCAGGATTCCAGGTTCATCTCAGGTCAAGAGAGCTGCCATTTCTCTTCTCTCCAGTCTTACCTTCACATAAGACCATGAAAACAGTAGTGACAGACTGCACTGAAGGGTAGAGTGAATGTGCACATGTTAGCAAGTCCACTGAAATCTGTGTCCTTACAGTGAACTGTGATCTTGAGTGAGTCTCTACCTTCTCTGAGTAGCGGTCTTATTTGTAACCCATGGGTGATGATAGTATTTATTTCTCAGGGTTAGATTAGAGAGAAAGCCACAATACTCAAACCTATAGCAGGGCCTTGTTAAAATTCAACTCTTGTTGGAGTGGTTTTTGGGACATGGAGCTTTTGTTCATGTGCATCCAGTCTGGAGTCAAACAAGCATCTACATCATGATCAGATCTTCTCTGAGACATTTTAACAGCTAACCTTTCAGGAGAAAACTGAGGATGAAAATGCACCGCACACTTTCATTAGCATAAGTGCTAATATAATGCAGCTGTCCCACAACCATGAAACACTGACGACTGTGTCTCAGCTTGGCATGCGGAATATTATTTTTTCTCTTACTGAGCTGATTCAATCCTCAACTTTGTCATTATTTGAGTTGGAACTTTAGATTGCTGCATTTTAATGTACTCTCCTATTAGGAATTGTTGGACAGCAGTGTGCAAATATTTTTGTTCTCACGATGCAGCTTGGCCCAGGTAGCCCAATGGGCAAAATATGATTTATGCAAATATTATGATTTCTATACTGCGTACTGAAAAGAAACTTTAGAACAGAACGGGAGAAAACCTCACACCGTTCAGTTATCTAGGTTAAGCTGGCTTACAAAGAATGAGCTTTTCTTACTCTCTCATCTCCCTTAATCTCACAAGATGTTATGTTCCTCGATGGGTATTTCTGTTCTAGGCAGAAGAAAATCCTATTTGCAGTCACAGAGTTTTCTAGCCAAAGATGAGGGCAAGTATAGAAGGAGGAGGTTAGGAAGAGCTCTGCATCATGTCAGAATTGTTTGAAGTTTATCTCAAATACCTTTGTCTCTTTCTCCATCTATTTTATATTTTAATTTTATTTTTTTATATTTTTTGCCTAGAACAAAGAAGTGACATGTAAGAGAGAGAAGTGTCCTGTGCTGTCCCGAGACTGTGCATTGGCCGTCAAGCAGAGGGGAGCCTGTTGTGAACGCTGCAAAGGTGATTTATGTCCCAGATGCCTTCTTTCTTGGCTGTTGCTGTGAGCAATTTCTTGTCTCATTCCGTCACCTTTTTCTTTATTCAACTCTTAGCTGGGGGTGGGGAGGGTAAAGCTGGTATTGGGAAGGAATTGTGTGTTTGTGTGTGTGTGTGTGTGTGTGTGTGTGTGTGTGTGTGTGTGTGTGTGTGTGTTGGGGGTTGGCAGTGAGGAGAGCTCACCTAGAGGATCAAAGTATGGTGAGCAACTGCATACTTGGTTTATTTTTTAAGTTGTTAAATATTTCAAGTTGCTTAAATGTACCGAGAAGATGTGAACACAATGCCCACGATCACTGGCACTCACACACGCAAAATGTTTTGTCACGACCTTGGACACTCAGCTTTTCCACGCCCCACCCTCACCCTGCCCACCTCTGTAAGAGAGAGTCTTTAGGCCTGAGTTTTACCGGTTTTGTCCATATTGCATGTTTTCTTCCCTCCCCAACTGGGTGCCAGATCTTCTGATTGTCTTTGAAGCATCTCTATGGTGCCTTCCCATGCCTCCGGCACATACACTTTCCAGCAGGCCACTGTGAGTCTTATTCTCTGCTTCTCTGTGATTCCTCCCAGCTTGTTCAGACTTTGCCTGAATTCATGTACACTCTCCTGCAACTTTTGGTTCTCTAGGTGCCTGTGACATATGGGAGTCCACAGAGATACTTCAGTGATGGGTACAAGTCCTCACCCCACCCCTCCCCACCCCATGTCTGTATTTGGAACATCATCAGCAATTGAGGATGGAGCTAGGTTGTGTTTTCCCCATTGCTACATTTGCTAGCCTGTTTTTGAGTGGGAGTTCCCAGAACTGAGAGAGCAGCTATTTCTGTTGTGTGATGATACCAATCTTGTGGCTAGTTAGGAAGCTTCAGGAAATGAACACCCCAAGATTTCCACTTGGGCATGGAACCTTGTTTTCCTCCAGATCCCTTGCTGTGAAATGAGGATAGTAATTGCCTTTGAGTGAATCAAACAAGGAGATAAGAGTCAAAGGGCACAGCCCCTGGCATGTAGAACTCTTTCCAATTAACATAATGTAGGGCAGATGCACTTGATGGACATAACTATAACACTTAACTTTGAAAGTTAAGTGGCAAGCAAATGGGCTGGGGTGACATTTTTCTCCAAGAAACTTCTGACTCAGCCAGTTACTTTTCACTCTTTTCCTACAGAGTTAGGAACCAGCTGTTCTTGATCTTGTGAGTCTTGAAACTCTCAACTGGAGGCATCAAATAGCCATAGAGGAATCTTTTGAGGGATCAAATCTAGGAGCCCATCCCTTCCAGATCCCTCACCAACTTGTTATTAATTTTATTCTTCTTTTTTTGCTGGGAGGGACATACTCAATGGTGCTTAGGGGCTACTCCTGGCTCTGCACTCAAGATTTATTTCTGGTGATACTAAGGAGATCATATGGGCTGCTTGGGATGAGAGCTGGCTGGGTTGGTCACATGCAAGGCAAATACCCTGTCCACTGTACTATAATTCCAGCCCCATCCCCCATTATTAATTTTTTGTTTTATTTTGGGGCAACACATCCAGAGAGTCTTAGGGTTTCTCCTGGCTTTATGCTCAGGAATTAATCCTGGTGGTACTCAGAGGACCATATGGGTTGGCAAGGATTGAAACCTGGTCAGCCATATGCAAGGCAAGTGCCCTACCCACTTGTATTATCTCTCCAGTTCCCCCACCCCATTACTAATTCTCTAAACTACATAGTGCCAGCTCCACTCTGCAGTGCCACAGCAATGGGAAGACAGAACATGTGGACCAAGTAGCAGAGTGTGCCAGGGAACATACCCAGAGCCTTGGGTAAGAGGAGCTCGCTGCTGCAGTGTACCATAGTCTTTTTTTTCTTGTTCAACTGTTTCCTTATTCATTATTCCCTCCAGGGAAAAGAGATAGCCAAGTTAAATACAATTCCTAATCATCCTTTTTGAGTTCAAGCAGATAAACTCAAACTTCAAATTAAATAAGATCTAAGTGTAGACTGACATACACAGTATCCCTCAGTACTGTTTCAGAAACTAAAGCAAAGACATTTGCCAGCATGCTAAAATTCTCAGCTTGCTCTGAGTCAGCCTTCTTAGAGCAAGACCCCTGAATGGATCTAATTTTTTCAGGCCCACTGTGGGTGAGGGGACATATGAAAGATGCCCCATTCATTTGCCCTAGTTCTGCTCCATAATCCAGTGCTTGTCTTTGGGTTTTCAGAAACACGGTTGTACTCACTCATAGCTACTGATTTATTTATATTTTTTCTGGTTAAAATGGTAACACATGGTCATAGAAGAAGCTTTTAAATAGCCTAAACTTTGAGGAAGTAGAAAATAAATTACTCATAATCCCACCGTCTCGAAGTAGCAGTTGTTAATATTGGGTAGATTTCTTTCTCTATTTTTCCCATGTGAAAGTATTTATCTAGTTGATATCTTTCTAACCCTGTAGCGTTTTAACATTAATTTTTTTGGTGTTGACAATAAAATCCAGGCCCTCACACACACAAGACTCTACCACTGAGCCCTAATTTAGCATTTTAATTTATACTAATCCCTGGATTTTAGCATTGCACATGTATAAAGATGAGAAAAGAAGGCAAAGAGAATGCACAAAATGAATAATCAGCAAAAAGAGAATCAAGAGGAACATTACCTGGGTAGAGGGACGATCATGGAGTAAACCCAGAATCCACTCAGGATTTGGCCTCCTAACGAATCTGGGCAAATTTCTCCTCCACCCTTTGTGTACTCTCTTCACACAGGGGAAAAAACATCAACACCAACAAATCCTTAGTGTGTAGCAGAAAGCAGGAGCCAACAGCAGCAGCTGTGTTTCTCCTAAGTTCTCTCCAACAAGCATCTTCCATGCTAACACTGAGGGTTTTGACTTTTCTTACTCAAAGAGAGTGATTCAGTGAGAAATCAAATTCATAAGAATGTTGTTAAAAATATTTTAGAGCAGAATGATGTCTAGGCAAGATCTAGGCAAGATTGGCACAGGGTCAGCACATTTAAATCAGATTAGGGAATAATATGCAATGAATCTTTCTTAGCAAATCAATGGAACCTTTTGTTTTATGGATCAATTAACACATGGTAATGGGAGCACCAATGAAGGGCTTAATTTCTCTGTTTTGAAAGACAGCAACATTCAGAGGTACACCACCTTATGCAGTTTTTAAAATTGCCCACCAGACAGATCAAGCTACAATGTGGTCAGACCCCTTGTAGAGGTGAGCATGGCTTGTATGCAGACTGGCTGTAGGTGGATGGGGGTGTGAGTCTACAGGGATTCTCAGCAGAGACTTCCTTTCTAGAGGACCCTTTCTACTGTCAGTATGTAGAAAGGTAGATTTTATCTAGTTGGGTACCTGCCACTTTTGGAAAGTTTGTGTTTTGTTACTTCACTTGATGAAAGACTTTACTGCTGCCTATTTTAAATAACCAGAGGATTCTTGCTTTTATAATAAAATATAGAGGGTGGAAATAGCATTCAGCATTGGTTTTGCTGCAGCCTGTTGGGAGGCAGGGCAGACTCCAGCAGTAGGAGAGCTGAGCTCCTTCCTCATAAAGACTTTATACAGGGCATGTGTTTATCAGAATATTCCTTCCTTTGCTGATATGTGAGTGCCCTTTTTTGTCATTTTTGCTGTTATTTGATCATTTATCTTTGGTCTGATAACACTGGATCTTTTTTCCAATTTAAACTAATGGTAATAATTTTGTTTTCTGCCATTATGGCTTATAAATTGTTTCATGGGACTACTGTCCTTTCTGATAGCAGGGAAATCTGTGCACTGTGACCTGGATGAAGCCACAGTGAAAGCCCACCAGCTACACTGAGTTTCCCTTGGCTATTGAATCCTGTTTTCTTGTTCTTCCTATTACCCAAGGGAATCCTGGGTATAAATGGTGTTTCTCAAAAACCTAGTCATTTTTGAGAATGCTGGTCTTATAGTAATCATTACCATCACTGTCTCCACTACCAAGTTCTTAGTCAGAATTCTTGCAGTTTAATGAGGAGATTCGATTAGGCTCCCTTCTTACAGATTAGGAAGCATTGGTCCAGAGAGAGTTGGTGACTTGCCCTGGTCACAGAGCTGATCAGTGATGGGTGTGAGGAACAGACCATGTGTCACACCTGTGTGTGCAGGAACAAGTTCTTTGCACATTTTCTGACTCCTCTGAAGAGAGCTAAAGGCTGAGATTGAAACCCACTGCTGCTGGATAAAGGAAGAAAAGGAGGAGATGGGATGTGTCTTCTTGATGAAAGAAGGGAACCCTGTCTTTTAGAATAGCTGCTTCTTTTCTGCTCTAGTTAACTTATTTTGGATGTGAGAAATCTCTTTTGCTTTTTATCTAATCTCTTTTGCTTCTTATAGCAGTGAGGCCATGATTTTTTTTCTAGATCCTTTGTTATTTTCCTATTTTGAAATTTTTTTTATCATTAAAATTAAACAAATAGATAATGTCCAAGGAAATAGAGCTCTACTGTTAAATAGGTGATGGGCTTAACTAGTGTCCCAGTTATTCAGTCTGTAAATTGGTAGGTATAGAGACTGGAGCTGAAAATCTGGTTATTTGTTGTTACTTTCTTTATTCCCCTTCTAATTTTCCTTTAGTCTTCCTTCCCTGCCTTAGTATAATTCTTTATTAATTTCATTTAATTTGATAATATATAATAATTATCTTTATGGTAATGAAAGATTATCCTAAGCAATTTAACAATAAAAGGAAGCCCTTCTTCAAAATGGCATTGGTTACCATTTTGAGTCACAACGCATACTCTTTTCAGAGAAAAAAAATGCTGTATACATTTATGGTTTCTTTCCCATGCATAAATAGGTTATTATTGCTTGTTTGTAATAGCCCTTAAAAGGGAGGATATATAGAGAAGAAGGAATATTATTAGAGCTTTTTTGTTTCTTTTGACAGTTTCTTAAGCAGTTTGGATCTTTTTAGAAGAAACTACTGACAGTAAGGATTTAAATCAGGTTAAAGATTTAGCCTGCTTTAGGTTAAATCTTTAGTAGTCAGTAGGCAGTGGGGCTGGGGAAAAGGAATGAGTTAGGGAAGGGAACACTAAGACAGTGTGGGAGGGAAAAAAAGCAAATGAGGGTTTGAAGAGTGATTTGTCTGGATGACTTTAAGAAGTTCAGCTCCATCTCTCACCTTCAAGTCCTTGAGAAACTTGTTTTCCCACAGTGCTGGAGATCTGGTCTGTTAGTTTATCCTTACAGTGTTGAGGTCATCTGTCTTTTCTCTTACATATAAGGAGATGGAAGGCCCAGAGAAGTTAAATCATTCATTCGCCGAAGGTTATGGCCAGAGATCAACCAGGCAGTGCAGTGCCTTCTTGAGAGAAGCTTGCTCTGCTGAGGAGACAGGAGGAGACTGTCCATCAGCAGGTCTTCAGGGAGGGAAGCAGAATGCAGAGGAAAGCAAGGGCATGGTGAGCAGGGGCTGGGAAGCATGCCAAGTAGGTTTTGGAGAAGGAATGTATTTTCATGAACTCTTCAAAGGCAACCACTTCATTAAGACTATCCCAGGAATAAAGGTCATGGTACTACTAAAAGCTTGAGTAGCTCTTAGGGATCGTCTGACACTCACAATCATCTTGGGAACTCCTGAAAATGTGAGTTCTTTAGCTTTGCAACAGATCTGTTAAGTTCGAAAAATGTGTAGAGTGAGTGTTTGTTCATTGTGGATTATTGAAAGGAAAGATGGTTTAGACAAAAAATGTAACAGTCTCTACCTGAGTTTGACTTATTTTCTGAAAATGATGTTGATACTAAGAAGAAAGTGGTGGGGCTAGAGAAATGGTGCAGGAGGAAAGTCACTTGCCTTGCACGTGACTGTGGTGCTTGTGCCCTTGGAATTCCCTGGCACTGCATATGGTCCGCTGAGCATGGCCAAGCATAACTCCTGAGCATAGAGCCAGGAATAGTTCCTGAGCATCACTTGGTATGGCCCCCTAAACCAGATCACTGTATCACTGTCTTCCCGTTCATCATCGATTTGCTCGAGCAGGCACCAGTAACATCTCCATATGACCTGTCTCATGCAAGTAGAGCCCAAGGGTACATAGAGCTCCAGGAACATAAAGAGCCTCAAACCATTCCATCAGGTCATGGGAATGAGGTCTATAATTGTTACTGGTATCTGGCATATCAAATACGACACGGGTAGCCTGCCAGGCTCTGCCGTGCGGGTAGCATACCTAAACCAGATAAATGAATAAAAATATGCTACCCTAAACCAGATAAATGAATAAAAATAAGGTGATAGGCTAGATTTTTCTTGAGGAAGAAAATATGAAAACTCCTATTTCCAAAAGGATTCTTGGACATGTTTTATGTGTGTTGTACATTTACATATGTGCACTTAGGGTTGCTTTTTGCCTCTATCAGATTGCTCACATGTTTCTTCCATTTATTCACTAATCCAAAATATTTACTGATCCACATGTCAGGTGTTTATAGCATATTCAATTTTTACCCAGATTTTTTTTTTTTTTGCTTTTTTGGGTCACATTCGGCAATGCTCAGGGGTTTCTCCTGGCTCTGCACTCAGGAATTACTCCTAGTGGTGCTCAGGGGGACCCATATGGGATGCTGGGAATCGAACCCGGGCCCGCATGGGCCGGCCACGTGCAAAGCAAATGCCCTACTCTCTGGACTATCACTCCAGCCCCTACCCAGATTGTTTTTAACTTTTATGAATTTGTGAATATTCCTGCAAATCAATAAAAATTACAATTGTTCCCAAACAAGTATTTTGGTTAGTTAAGGTTGCTTTATGAAGGGGCAGCCAGAGATACAGTACAATGGGTAGGGCACTTGCCTTGTGTATGACTGACCTAGGTTCAGTCCCCAGCATAACATATGGTCCCCAGGCATTGCCAGAAATGATCCCTGAACACAGAGCCGGGAGAAAGCCCTGAACACTACTGGGTGTGGCCTACAAACACACAAAAATAAGAAATGCTTTATGCTAATGATGGGTATACATTTTTTTTTATCAATCTAGCCAACAACTGGACAGAAGATTAATCTAATTTGAAAAAACTCAATATTGCTTGATGAAAACAAGTGAGATCATTGAGAATAAAAGACAGTTTTGGCAGCTTTTCTATATTTACTTGGATTGGGATTCACCCTTTAATTCGGGGTTCTTTCATGAACAATAATGTATTTGTTATCTGAATGTGTGTTTGTTATTAGTGGATCCTAAATGAATAAGGTATATTTCAAACATTAATGGGTCCAATTCCATCCTTTATATGGAGTATTAATTATTGTTTGCAGTACTATGATGAAAGATATCAGAAAATAGTCTTTTATTTGTTGAATAGGTTTTATTTTCCACAGTCTTCTTTTTTGTCTTTGATTTTTCAGTGCTTGTCTTATTTTCCTATGGATTGTGATCTCATTTTTAATAGTTTATTTTTATGTTCAATTTTTTAAAAAAAAGATTCAGTGCTATCAAATAAAACGAAAAGAAAAGATACAAAATATAAATATTGGCAAACTGATTTCTAAAATCAGTCCAACCCTCCCAGGTCATATAAATAAGATTTAGGGAAGGAAACACACATGGGTAATTTTAGAGGACTTGGGTTCATTTATATAAGTAAATTACTGTATCAGGAACTATGAATAGTGGTAAAAGACTGAGCATTTTGGATCCAAAGAGATAGTCTAGCATGTAAGGTACTTGCCAGGTTTGATCCCCCACACCCTGTATGGTCCCCTGAGCCTCTCCAAGGATGATCTTGAATGCAGAGCTCAGGACTAAGCCCCTGAGCACTGACAGGTGTGGCCCCAAAATAAACAACAGCAAAAAGATTGAGCATTGTTATTTATAGTTACCTTCCATCCAAAGAAAGAACCTGAATAGGAGACTGACTGCTCCTCTGTGTTGCTTAAGAATAAGTTGGGAGTGCTTTGTCTTATAGAACCCTGCCATGTGGCAGTTCGAGAGAGCCAGATACCAATTACAGGAAAGGACATTACCTACCCTCTATCCCCAACATTTTAAAAAATAATCACACCTCCTGTGCTGACAAAGTTAATTGTCCCATTGTTGAAGTCTTTCAAGATGGAAAGGCTGAGTTCGCTTATGTTTTTGTCAATCTGGTTGCTTGCTTTTGACCAAACAGACTTCTGGCAATTGTAACTGTGTATTGTCTGTCACCAGACAAAAGAGTGTCTTCTCAATCTCTGCATTACTTTCTTTTCACTATCACTATCACTATCACTATCTTCCTGTTCATCATCTATTTGCTTGAGCGGGCACCAGTAATATCTCCATATGTCCTGTCTCATGTGAGTAGAGCCCAAGGGCATCTGCTAGCTCCAGGAACATAAAGAGCCTCAGACAATTATATTATGTCATGAGAATAACCTAATATAATTGTTTCTGGTATTTGGCATATCAAATACAACACAGGCAACTTGCCAGGCTTGCCGTGTGGGTGGCATACTCTTGTAGTCACCTCTATATACAGCATTTATTGATGAACCGCGCGGCTGCAAGTGTCTGTGCGAACTGGGCTGTGATAGGCTCGTCTGCTGCTGGGTGGAGTTCTGACGAGAGGGAAGTCCAATGTGGAAGATGGCAGCCTTCATGGATTGGGGGAGCGGGGTGTCTGGCTTATTGTGAGGCCCTGCTGGGGTGGCGGGCCAGGGCTAGAACCAGCCATCCCTCCTGGGCGCCTTGTGAGAGGCTGGGCACAGGGAGAGCAAGAAGCAGCTCTGCCCCATGTCTGTAAGTCTCTGGATCAGCATACCTGGGCCAGATTGAAAAAAAAAAAACTGCTGCAGGGTGGGTGTCGATGATCCGGGCTGTGATAGGCTCGTCTGCTGCTGGGTGGAGTTCTGACGAGAGGGAAGTCCAATGTGGAAGATGGCGGCCCTCATGGAGTGGGGGAGGGTCGTCTGGCTTGTTGTGAGGCCCTGCTGGGGTGGCGGGCCAGGGCTAGAACCCGCCATCACTCCTGGGTGCCTCGTGAGAGGCTGGGCACAGGGATAGCAAGTAGCAGCTCTGCCCCATGTCTGTAAGTCTCTGGATCAGCATCTGCTGATCCTTTCTTTAGACTTGACCAAATTCTTTGGAATTAATGATGTCCGATAAGCCAGGATGCAGTTGACCCCATAATTTACATCTCAAGAAAGGAATCAATGAGTCTTCAGGTTAATGCTATCAGACATAGATATCTATTGAAATTACATGTTAATTAGATATAAGAGATCTATAGTTTCTTTGAGGTGTTGCATTCTCCAAGTGGTGCTCAGGAGACCAGGGGGCCTTTCCCTGAGGTTCATGGCCAACCAGGCTCAATCTAGTGCCCAGAGGGAATAATTCAGATCAATCTGGTAGTGCTTGGGGGCTGCCAGGGCTGTACCCAATGATGCTTGGGGGAGCACATGGTCCTGGACTCTAACTGAGGTTGACCAAATGCAAGCAAAAGCCTTAGTCCTTGATCTATCTCCCCCAGCCCCCATTAAAGAATATTTTTGGATTTAAAGTAAGCCCCTATATGTAAGCTTTGAGAGATGTTTCTGATTTTGCTCTGAGATGATAGTGGTAATGATGATTATTTCAATTCAATAGATGGAAACTGGTGCATATTGAGAAATGAGCTTTTTCAAGAGCTGTCAGTTTTGAGAGGTAGCTGGCACACAGACTCCACATTGTTCTTCCTGACATTGCTCTACCTGTGGGATGAAATGGGAAGGAGCTGGGAGTTAGAACTCTGGAACAGAGAAGGTCAGTAGGAGAGGGGGTGGGGGAGAGAGAAAGAGGAGGGGATAGAGGAGGAGGAGGGAGAGTGAGGGAGAAATGAGATTCTGGGTCATTCTTTCCCACTGTTATCAATGGAAGTATGTGGGCAGATATACTTGCTTTGTGGAGGTGATTGAAAACAAATGTGGCATAAAAAGGTGATGGATTTTCCTATTCACTGATATTTGTGGGGGTGCCCCTACTTAACTTTTCTTCATTGAGATCCTTGGTATTTTATATCACAGCAGGACACCACTGAGAATTTTAAGGTGGGATTTATTCTTTTATTTTTTTATTTTTATTTTTTTTTCTTTTTTGGGTCACACCCAGCTCTCTCAGGGGTTACTCCTGGCTCTGAACTCAGGAATTACTCCTGGCGGTGCTCGGGGACCATATGGGATGCCGGGGATCGAACCCGGGCCAGCACAGGCCGGCCACGTGCAAGGCAAATGCCCTACCCGCTGGGCTATTGCTCCGGCCCCAGGGATTTATTCTTTTAAAGTTATTAATATTCATATATTTAATATAGTTTCGGTAACAGGTTACAATGATGTTCAAGTTTTTGATATTGTTTTTTACTGTTTACTTTCCACAAAGTGATCCTGACCTTCTCCCCATCCTTGTTCCACATTGGTTCAACATTACGTCTCATCCCTGGCCCTTCTCCTATGTTCCAGTGTTTCTTCCGCAGTGTATTTGTTTCTCTCCATCCTTGCCCCCCTGACCTGGACTCTCAGGTCTGTTCTCTTGTATTTGAGGTTATTATTGACCTATATCATCCATACTCTTCATTGGCTTCTCTGCACATCATAGATGAGTGAGATAATCCTATATTTGTCCTGCTGTCTTTGGCATATTTCACTCAGCATGATACTAGACCATCCAAATTACTGTGAACTGCATGACTTTATTTTTACTAGTGGTTGCATAATATTCCATAGGGTATGCACACTGCAGCTGCTCTATCCACTTGTCTGTTGTTGGACAGTTGTGTTGCTTCCATATCCTGACTTTTGTTCTAAGAGTCGCAGTAAACATAGGTGTGTATATATATCTTCGAGAGACAGACATGGGTCAGAGCTGCTACTGGCTCTCACTGTGCCCAGCTGCTCATGAGGTGCCCTGGAAAGATGGCAGGTTCTAGCCCTGGCCCACCACCCAAGCAGAGCCTCACAACAAGCCAGACGCCCCCACTCCATGAGGGCCTCCATTTTCCACATCCAGACTTCCTCCTCGTCAGAACTCCACCCAGCAGACCAGCCTATCACAGCGCCGCGTGTTTCATCAATAAATGCTGGATTTTGAGATGACTACAAGAGTATGCTACCTGCACAGCAGAGACTGGCAAGCTACCCGTCGTATTTGATATGACAGATACCAGTAACAACTATAGACCTCAATCCCATGACCTGATAGAATGGTTTGAGGCTTTTTATGTTCCTGGAGCAAGCAGGTGCCCTTGGGCTCTACTTGCATGAGACAGGTCATATGGAGATGTTACTGGTGCCCGCTCGAGCAAATCGATGATGAATGGGAAGACAGTGATACAGTGATACAGTATATATCTTCATTAATGCTTTTGCTTTGTTTTGGGGGGTACATACTAAATGAGATTGGTCAAATGGGATTGAACTTCATTCTTTCATGAATATGTGTGTCTAGTTCATAAAACATTTTATTTTCTTTTGGTTCTGGGACCATGCCCAGCAGTGCTCAGGGCTTACTCCTGACTCTGTGCTCAGAGTGATCCTCCTGGCAAGACCTGAAGAACCATATGGGGTTCTGGGTGTTGAGCTCGGATTGGTTGAACATATGAAAATATATGAAGATATAGTCACCACTTGAAGAGATGTGGCCCACTGCCAGCAATTTCTATCTCGTTGTCTATGCACCAACATCCACATACAAGGAAGAAGAAATTGAGAAATTCTACATGGAACTGGCAGAGTTCTATAAAAAAAGATCACACCTTCTACAAGGTCATAGTCAGTGATTTTAATGCCAAGATAGGACCGAGAAGATCGGCTGAAGAACTCCACATCGGGATCCATGGCCTAGAATGGAACGAACAGGGGTGAGAGACTATCTGAGTTCATCATGTCCACCAAGACCATTCATGGGAACTCATAGTTCCAGAAGGCTGAAGCAAAATGTGGGACATGAGAATCTCCTGGCTGACAGTTCCACAATGAAATTGACCACATCATCTTCAATCGACAGTTTTGTCTGACTGATGTTGCTGTTGTCCGCAAATTCCAAACAGGATCTGACCACCGTCTCTTTGGCACAATTGCAGCAACATGGGAAGATACCATCATTGATGACATCGATGAAGAATACAACCACTGGTTCATGATTGTGTGAAGAATGCTGGAGAGAGAGAAAGACACAAAAGGACACTTGTCTTCAGAAACTCTCGAGCTCATTTGCCAATGTGGTAACGCGTGAGCCTCAGGCGACCAAATGCTAATGTCCAAGCTTGCAAAGCAGTGCATAGAAGAGATTAAGAAAGACTTCAAAGAGAGAAGAGCAGAAATACTGGAAGATGCAGCAGAACCTGGAAAAAGCATTTGCAATGCCTGCCTGTCCTTCGTAAATTATAGGACCAAGATGACTGCCCTCCAACGTCCTGATGGATTGATCACATCTTCCAGAAAGGCAATGGAGAAGATTATCCATGACTTCTACTCAGATCTCTTTGATAGCCATGTCCACCTGCCCACATACCAAATTCTGCAGGATGGATATGTCATTCCCAACGTTCTCCCTTCTGAAATCCAACATGCCATTTCGTCGGTAAAGAAGTGGAGGCCCAGACAAAGTCTGACCTGAAAACCTGAAAATCTGCCGTCAGTACTCATCAACACACTAATTCGGCTCTTCACACGCTACCTGTCCGAATGCAAGGTGCCCTCCCAATGGAAAACAAGCAGGACAGTTCTACTGTTCAAGAAGGGAGACATTCACGACATTGGCAACTATAGCCCCATCTGCCTGTTGTCCATCATCTACAAGCTGTTCACTCGAGTCATCTTGAAAAGGATTGGCAGAACACTAGATGAAGGACAACCATGCGAGCAAGCTGACTTCCAAAAAGGATTCAGCACAATCGACCATATCCACACAGTAACCAAGTTCATTGAGGTTTATAGGGAGTTCAAGGTGCCGCTCTGACTCATGTTCATTGATTTAAAAGAAAGCCTTTGATTCTGTGGAGACTGAAGTGGTCATCGAAGCCCTAGTCAAACAGGGTGTTCAAACCCAATACATCAAGATCCTTCGTGAGCTGTATTACAGATTAACCACCAGGATCTCACCATTCTACAAGGAAGTGATCATTGATGTCAAAACAGGGATTTGTCAGGGTGATCCCATTTTACCAAAACTCTTCAGCACCACCCTCGAGAACATCATGCGATAATTAGAATGGGAAGGAATGGGAGTGAAGATAGATGGTTGGCAACTACACCACCTCCACTTCGCTGATGACGTCGTTTAATAACACCAAACATTAGCCAAGCGGCACAAATGCTGGCTGACTTTGACCGAGAATGTGGAAAGATAGGTCTCCAGCTGAATCTCAACAAAACTATGTTCATGAAAAATGAACTAGTTCCAGAGGCCCCATTCATTCTCAATGGAACAGACATCTCTGAATATAGCAGTTATGTGTATCTAGGTCGAGAAGTCAATATGATGAACGACCTAAAACTTGAACTTCGCAGGAGGAAGAGAGTGACATGGAATGCCTTCAAAAGCATCAAAGAAATAGCTAACAGGGCAAAGAACTTCCGGCTCCAGGTACATCTCTTCAACTCCACCATTCTCCCTGCATTAACATACGCCTCATAGACCTGGGCCCTATGAAAGCAGAATGAGAATGCTATTTTGGGTCTTCCAGAGAGGAATCGAAAGAGCTATGCTTGGAATATCATGCCTCACTCAAGTGAGAGAAGGAATTCGGAGTTCTGATCTCCTTCTCTGTTCGGTTCAGGGACGCTGCCTTGTTTGCCAAGGCATTGAAAATCAGATGGGCTGGACATGTAATCCGATCTGGAGACAACCGCTGGACTAAGCCCTTACTGACTGGATCCCATGGGATGTCAAAAGATCACGTGGCCACCCACCTACAAGATGGTCAGACTTCTTCGTCAAGACCCTGAAGGAATGGTTTGAGGTTCTTCATATTCCTGAAGCAACCAGATACCATTATTGTTCTACACTGGTACGTGATAGGGTCAAATGGAAATGTTACTTGCACCAGCTTGAGCAAATTGATGAATAATGGGATTCAGGTGATCAAGTGATAGTCATCCTAGTGTTCTACCCATTGTATTATCACTCCAGTGACTTATAAAGTATTGTTAGTAGACAATACATTTATGTAATGAAAAATATACAAAAAAAACCCATACTGACAATAGGCTTCTCTCCCACTCTGGATCCTGTAAACACCCTTTCACCAGACTATTGGGACTTTATAAAGTAGACTTATAAGTGGTCTATTTGTGTGTATGCACATGTGATTGTGTGTGTGTGTGTTTATACGCGTATTATGTTGTTTTCACAATGGAGTTTTCATTAGCTTAACTGCTGTACTCTAACCTAGCACTGAAAACAGCTCCAGGAATTGCATTGCTCTGGAAAATACTCCTACTGTTAAACTCCACAGTTCAGCCGTTGCTATTTTCACCATGATTTTGAGCTTGAGAAAATATCCTTGTATTTCTTGATGAAAGTTGCTAGATAAGGAATGCCAGCATATATGTTTTTTTTTAATCTTTGCAGTATAACTAATTTTATCTATTGAGTCTCAAAACTTTGGGGGTGGTTAATGTTTTTAAAGACAAGAAACAAAACAATTAAAAAAACTAGAGAATTTTCTTTTTGGCTCACTTTTCTAACTGAAAAAAATATGTATAAAACATTAAATTTCATAGATTGGTTTTATATAATGTAAACCAGGCTATTTTGGCATTTGAATAAAAATTATCCTATTTGTTTAAAAAGATTGTGCTAACAAAATCATACTGTACACAGATCTGTTTTTGTTGTCAAAACTGGTAAAATATAAAACCCAACAACTTAAAACACAGATCAGTTTTCCCTGTCAAATTTGTACAAATTCATTTATTCACACCTCGATTTTTTTAGATTCTTAGAATTTTTTAAAGGCAATTTCAGTGGAGAGTCTGTAGATGCCTTTCAGTTATAAAATTATATTTTCAAGGGTTTACTGTGGACATGGGATTCATCTTATTTCTTTGTATAATCGGGTCACTCTCATCTCCAGTGGAGCATGGAGGGCCCAGGGGCATCCAGAGCTGGCTTGACTGCACATGAAGAAGGGCTTGTGGGCTTGGTGTTGGACTGTTGAGATAGGGCTTGAGTCTGACAGTGCTCAGGCCACACCACTGAGCGACATTCAGTGCCAGGGAATGAAGTCACGGCCTTGCACAGGTGAGGTACATGCTCTGCCCTGTGATCTCCCAGGCGCCTGATCTGATTCTTTTTTAAGTGGACAAATTGGATCCTAATTTTTAAGTACTGCAGACTGCTGTGGGATGGCTCCGTGTCAGCACCAGGTGTCTTCTGCTGGCTGCCAGAGCTGCCTTCAGTAGCTGATGCTGGTGGCTTTTTTCCTGATGCCTGACAAGGTCTAACAGGGGCTGAGGAGATAAGACAAGCCTGAGAGCTGTCAAGTCTACACAGCTGGGCAGAGACCATAGGGTGAACTTTCCCCAACAATCAAAACCCAAACACTATCTCTGGCCAGACAGTGGCTGAGCATAGTAATTGTCTCCATTTCCATAGGGTTAGAGGATGGCTGTGATTGGGGTCTCATCTGAATGAGACCATGGTGTTACTTCTCAAAGAGAAGTGACATGACGTCAGCATTCATGTTAAGAGTGCAGGTCCTGGTAACTCTAGAAAGGCTCTTCAAGGCCAGCATTGTTTGGTCTCCCCAATCTCATGTCTCATCTTAAAGGTTTACTTATTAGGTCAGAGTTTCAATGTTTGCAGCTTAGATCTCATATTTACAGTGCTGCTGAGTGTATGTTTTGTGTATATGGATATACCACTCACCTAATTGTCCAGTATAACTAAAGCCCTAATATCTGTTCACCCATTGCTCCCAGTTCTCTTCTTCTCTTGATTTCCTTCCTCTACATACTGTGTTCAAGAGTGATATCAGAATCCCTCTGTTATTAAAATACTTAGCATCACTCCTTTATTAAAATACTTATTGAATATTCTATATACCACAGGTGAGTGAGATCATACTGTGTTAGTTTTTCTTCCTCTGGCTTACTTCACTCAACATGGTATATTCCAGTTCCAACCATGTTGTGGCAAATTGCATGCTTTGATCATTCTTTGCAACTGCATAGTATTCCATTGTGTATGTGTACCACATTTTCATAATCCATTTGTCATTGCACACCTAGATTGATTCCATATCTTAGCTATTGTATTGAGAACAAAAATGATTAATTCTGGGGCCGGAGCGATAGCCCAGCGGTAGGGTGTTTGCCTTGCACGTGGCCTGCCCGGGCTGTCCTGGGTTTGATTTCCAGCATCCCATATGGTCCCCCAAGCACCGCCAGGGAGTAATTCCTGAGTGCAGAGCCAAGAGAAACCCCTGAGCATTGCCTGGTGTGACCCAAAAACGCAAAAAAAAAAAAAAGAAAAAAGAAAAGAATAATTGTGTTCTTATGTCTTTTTTGACAGTTGCATTTTATGTCAGGGATTTGATGCCTCAAAGTTGAATTGCTGGGTCATATGGCAGTTTAATTCTAAGTTTACTGAGGACTCTTCGTACTGTTTCCCATAGGAGTTCTACCAGAAAACATCCCCACCAGCCGTGGATGAGTGTTCTTTTTTCACTGTGTCTCTGCCACACAGTATTCCTACTTGTTTTGATATGTACCACTCTCACTGATGTGAGATGATATCTCATTGTCATCTTAATTTGGATTTCTCTGATGATAAGTGATGCTGAGCTATTTTTATGTGCCTACTAGCCATCCACCCCTCTTCCTCTGAGAAGCATCTATTCATTTCTTCCTAGTTTTTGATATGACTTAAAATTTTTGTTGTTATTTATTGTTTTGAGTACATTACATATCTTAGATATCCTTAGAGTTCTATAGACCCTTTCTTTAGCTCTTGTTTTTAGGACATTATTCCTGGCCTCCATGGCTGTTTGCAACAAGAGAGTTAAGTTTCTTTCCTTAACAATAGTCACAATTGTGATTGAGCATTTTGATTTTCTCTGTTTCCCACTAATTTGGAGATTTTATGAGAGAAGGGGCTATCATATCCTCAATTGTGATCACTGTGTCCAACACAGAATAGTTGCCTAGTAGATATTTACTGGAAGTGGGGATGTCAGAGCAGGCAGGGAAATTAGAAGCAAATTCCAGTCTTCCTAGTTCAGTATGTTTCTCATGATGTCAGCTGTACAGTTAGTTTATTATCATTGAGCCATATTCCTTTTAACACATCTTAAGTCCTTTTGGATTTCTGTAGGGCTTAAAAAGGTTGAGCAAGAGTTATGTGCATGGTGCTTTAAATTATTGTTGTTAAAGGGAGAGAATAAGAATGGATTCATGGGATTGAAGAAATGGTTGGATGTCTATAAAACTGTCCCAGGCTCTTGGTGTTTTACTTTCTTCACTGAATTTTATAAAATTATTTTTTTGAACTGTACCTGGCAATGCATATATATCAAATACAACACGGGTAGCTTGCCAGGCTCTGCCGTGCAGGTAGCATACTCTTGTAGACATCTCTAAGTCCAGCATTTATTGATGAACCGTGCGGCCGCTTGCGGCCTCCACGAGCTGGACGCTGATAGGCTGGTCTGCAGGGTGGAGGTCTGACAAGAGAGAAGTCCGGATGTGGAAAATGGAGGCCCTCATGGAGTGGGGGGGTCGTCTGGCTTGTTGCAAGGCTCTGCTGGGGTGGTGGGCCAGGGCTAGAACCCACCATCTGTCCCGTATTTGATATATATGCCAAATACCAGTAACAATTATAGACTCATTCAGAAATGGATTGAGGCTCTTTATATTCCTGGAGCAAGCAGATGCCTTGGGCTCTAACTAGCATGAGACAGGACATATGGAGATGTTACTGGGGCCCACTCGAGCAAATCGATGATGAACGGGAAGACAGTGAAGACAGACAGTGATTGTATGTATTGTACCAGACAGACATGGGGCAGAGCTGCTACTGGCTCTCACTGTGCCCAGCCGCTCATGAGGTGCCCGGGAGGGATGGCAGGTTCTAGCCCTGGCCTGCCACCCCAGCAGAGCCTCACAAGCCAGACGACCCCCCCACTCCATGAGGACCTGCATTCTCCACATCCAGACTTCCCTCTCGTCAGAACTCCACTCAGCAGACCAGCCTATCACAGCCCGGTTCATCAATAAATGCTGTATTTTGAGATGACTACAAGAGTATGCTACCCGCACGGCAGAGCTTGGCAAGCTACCTGTGGTCATATTTGATATGCCAGATACCAGTAACAATTATAGACCTCATTCCCATGACCTGATGGAATGGTTTGAGGCTCTTTATGTTCCTGGAGCAAGCAGGTGCCCTTGGGCTCTACTTGCATCAGACAGGTCATATGGAGACGTTACTGGTGCCCGCTCGAGCAAATCGACGATGAACGAGAAGACAGTGATACCTGGCAATGCTCAGGGTTACCCCTGGTTCTGCACTCAGGAATTACTCCTGACAATGCTTGGGGGACCATATTGTGTGCTAAGAATTAAACCCAGGTCTGCTAAGAGCAAGGCAAGGACCTTACCCATTGTACTATCTCTTTGGCCTCAGAAGTCAAACACTTTTTATAAACTACCATTCTAAGTTTATTTTCATTTGTGATGGGTGTAATGTTCTTTAGTATTAATGGACTTAGTTACAAGCTAAAATAGAATTTTTAGCACATCTTTCATTGCACTCTGTAGTTGCCAAATACTATTATTTGCTGCATTTTTGACTGCAGGTTTCCTAGTAACCATCCTTTGATGTGATTCTTAGCTTCCTTTGATGACACTCTGTACAACTCACCTTTAATTTGGCTATGACTATTAGCAGCTGCTCTTTTAAACATAACTGCTCACAACTTTCCCATTAAGAAGAGCAAACTGCTTTACACTTTAAGCTGATTTTCACTGTCCTGCCTATATTTCATGACAGGAATGAATTCACAATGATGATTATTATCTCAAAATGTCTTGGATCAAAACAACCTAAACTCCTCGGGGCTTTCAAATGATTGTTCCCATAAAGGCCGTGAAACTATGAAATGCAAGGCACTCCTGCTTGATGTCAGTAAATAAATGGCATCTACTAACTTCACTCTAGTATCTCTTTAATTTTCTACTTTAATTTGGAAACTCTGAAATTGGAAATATATTTCTATATGTGACATATATCATTTTATGTAGCTGTGTGAATGTATCTGTGTCTATTATTTTAGAAAAATGACCATGGGCCAGAGCGATAGCACAATTGGGAGGGTGTTTTCCTTGCACAAAGCTGACTTGGGTTTGATCCTCAGCATCCCATATGGCCCCCCAAGCATCGCCAGGAGTAATTCTCATGTGCAGAACCAGGAGTAACCCCAGAGCAGGCTGAAAGTGGCCCAAAAAGCAAAAAAAAAAAAAAAAAAGAAAAGAAAAAAATTACCATACTTCTTAAATGGCAACAACTTTTATTGAACTTTGATAGAAAAAATACTATTTAATATTTTCAGAATTTGGTACATATTTTAACCAGTTTACTGATTGAGTGATTTACAATATTGTCAATTATGGCCTCCTTTGTGGCTATATATACGTGGTGTATATATATAATTTTAATATAAAATTTCTAGATCCTTATGTGAAGAATATCTTCTTGGGTGCTAATTTGCATTTGTCTTAGACATTTTCCCACTAGACATTGCCATTTCAGAGGATTGAGGTAATAACGAAGGTGAACCAAGTGCATTGGCATGTCCATGAACTTGAGTGCCTTCTTCATGTAGATGAGTCTATTTACACTAGACTCAGCTAATTATGTTCTTCGTAGCTTGGTGGATAAAGGGCTGAAGATGTTATCTACAGACATGCTTGGGCACTGACTGCCTGGTGTTTAGCACATGAGACTGCTTAAGAATGTCTGGGCATTCTCCAAAAGCATATCTGAGAGGTCAGATTTTTTTTTAATATACCATGTTTTTGATATTAGGGTTTAGGTCACCATCAAAAAGTTATAATCACAAGAGTAACACTTTCAATTTTATAGAAGTAAGGTCTCCTTGAAGCACTAAATGCAAAAGACCAGAGAGAGATTTCCAGGCTTCTGTGCCTATGCCAAGGAAGAGAGCAAGTCTAGATGGAAGCAACTTCCAATTCTGCCAGTTCTAATACTTGAGCTTGGTCATGCCACTTCTTCTGGGTCTTGGTATCATTTTCTATGAGATACAGGCCTGGTGACAAGTAAACATCTTATGTCATAAAATGCAAGTGCTCTTGACATGTTCGCTAGAACTTCCAGGGATCTTTGTGTATTATTCAGACACCCAAGAGCCACTCAGGCCAAGTGAATCATAATTGTTAAATAAGTGAGTCATAGGCATCTGTATTCTTTCTTCTTTATTGTGGTAAAATGCAGACAGCACAACATTTACTATTTCAGAATGTAATGTGGCATTAAATGTATTCCGATTTTTTGCTGTGTTACTGCTGTTCATCTGCAGAATTTTTAGTCACCCAAACAAACTGTATTCAGGAAGCAGTAACTCCCTTCTGCTCTCTCCCTCCAGCCCTGCTAACCAATATTTCACTCTCTTTCTCTGTGAATTTCCTAGGTCTCATTAACATTACTTTTTGTTATCTTTGTGTCTGGTTTAATTCACTTAATATATTATCATCAAGATTTACTTATGTTGTAGCATGGATTGTAATTTCATTCCTTTTTAAAGACTGAATAATGTTTCATTGTATGTATATGTCACTTTTTTTCCATTCATCGATCCATCCCTCCATTCCTCCATGCCTCTATCCCTCCACCCACCCATCCATCCACCCACCCACCCACCCATCCATCCACCCACCCACCCACCCACCCATTCATCCATCCACCCACCCACCCACCCACCCACCCATCCATCCACCATCCATCCATCCACCCATCCATCCATCCATCCATCCATCCATCTGTCCATCTGTCCGTCCGTCCATCTGTCCATCCATCCATCCATCCATCCATCCATCCATCCATCCATCCATCCATGCATACATGCATGCATGCATGGGCATTGAGTTATTTCCACTGGGTATCTTTAGATTACTAGTTCTCAGTTGGTTGTGGTGTTCAACATGTTCAGTGACCACCAGAAAGAATGTTCTTCCGGTAAAATTATGAGCTTATGTATATTAGGCTTAGGAGAAGAAGGGCCAGAAGAAGACCAGTGAGATGTGTACATTCCTTAGGTGTATAGAGTGAATAGCTTCATCTATGATGTCCTTATGCTACCTTAAACTCCAGGAAGAGACAAGGTTTAGCACATCCAAATAGTCTCCAGTATACGATAATTAATTCTAGATATAGTGGTGTGCTGAATGCCTTTCTTCCCACTGTTTGGTGACATCACATGGGTGGCTTTGCAATCCGTTTGGTGGGAGCAGACACACTACAGAATGTAAGTTTTCCCCCTACAGAGCTGCTGTTAAACATTAGTACTGCACCAGTGTTCATTTGTCAGGTGTTCCAGAGGTTGTTGTCTTTTTCAAACAAATAACAATGATGAAATGAAACAAATCTAAGTCTTTGTTGGCAAGCAAAAATCCAGAAATTATAGTCTTAATCTCTCAGATTTAGAACATGGTGACTGATAGCCTCAGAGTTTTCATAAATCACTCATCCTCGATCTCCATGTTGGACCAGTATAGGCTCATCTGCCCTTACATGGTTCCCTTGTTCCTCACACTGACCAATGACTTCTTTGCTCCTCAGACATTTGGAGTCTCCCTTTATAGCTTCTGCCAACAGAAAAAAATCATTTTCAATTTTGTCCTATTTTAAGCATGGGTGACTTTTATTTCTTCTCTTTTCTTTATAGGACAAAAGGTACCTCCAAGAGATACCTTAGGGACCACAAGGCCATTCCCACTGATGCTTGGCCCACTGGTATGGTCCTGATAATTCAGTGCTTGGGATAGAGGTGTAGTGCTTGGATTGACAATTCTTAGGGGCTACCTACTAATCCACACCTAGCAGTATTCAGTACTAGAGCCACACCTGGCATAATTCAGTACTAGAGCCACACCTGACAGTATTCAGAAATATTCAGTACTAGAACCACGTCTGGAAGTATTCAGAACTAGGGTCACACCTGGAAGTAGTCAGAACCTTGCAGATGCTAGGCATGTGTTCTACTACTTGATCTATCTCTCGGGCCCTAAATTTTCCTCTTTAATGTCTTCATCAAACCTTTCTTTGGAATGTAGCTAAGTAGGTCCTCTGATTTCATGGCATGAGATGAAAGGGGGGTTTCCATATGAATACATCAACTGTTTAATATATATATGTATATATATTAAACCTGAGTATATAATATAACACACATATATGCTACCACAGTTATATTTTCTAAGGAAAAAAAGTCCAAAAGAACTAAAAGAAGGGCTGCAGGAATCTACATTTTTTTCCTGGATATTGGGCTGTCTTTGGTCCTTGAACTGCTTGTGGACAAATGTTTCCCAAAGTGTACTTGAAAGCAAAGGCAGTTTTCTTTGAGTCATGTATCTAGAAAATCTGATTTTTCTGTATATTGATATTTGAAGATACTATGAAAAGATATATGTCCAATCATGGATAATGTGTAGATATAGACAAACTTGTTCTAAATTTTATATTAAAAAGACAAAGGACCTAGAATATAAAAAATTCCATAAAATGAGAATAAAGGAAAAATCATTTCTAGCATATAATTTTGCTGTAGTATTAAAATAAGTGTGATATTGATGGAGGGACAGACAAGTAGCTCTATGAAACAGGATAAAGAAACCAGACAGGCACTCAAAAATGTGCCCAATTGATTTTTGGGGGTTTGGTGGCAAACCCACTAATGCTCAGGTGTTAGTCTTGGCTATGTGCTCAGGAATTATCCTAGATGATTCAAACGATTCTTATGGTTGGTCCCATAAGGCATGTTGGTGATTGAACCTGGGTCAACAATATTCAAAGCAAATACTTTACCCACTGCACTATCCCTTCAGAACCCTGACTTGATTTTTTTTAAAATATATTTATTATGCCACCATGAGATAAACAATTACAAAAATGTTCATGCTTGGGTTTCAGCCATACAGTATTCCAGCACCCATCCCTCCACCGGTACCCATTTCCCACCACCAATGTCCCCGATTACTTCCCTCCTCCCCTAGCCTGCCTCTATGGCAGGTTCTTTATCTCTTTTCTCTCTTTCTCTTTCTCACTTCCTTCTCTTACATATTGTGGATATTAATACATATACTTAGAGCTTATCATGTGTGTCTTTTTGCCTGTATTTAATGCTCAGTTCTATGTGGTAATAGCACTTTCGACAATTATTGGCACACTGTTCCCTTACCTGTCTTACCTAATCTCTGCTCCCACACGTTTGTGGTAATTTCCACCTATGACAAACCTCCTGATCCATGTTTTGCCTGATCTTGGATGTTAGTATCATAATATGTATATATATATTATATATATATGTATGTATATATATTTATTTCATGCAAATAAATGCAGTCATTCTATATCTGTCTCTCTCCTTCTGGCTAATTTCACTCAACATGATCCTCTCCATGTACACACATTTATAGGCAAATTTCATAACTTCATTTTTCCTAACAACTGCATAGTATTCCATTGTGTAGATTTATCACAGTTTCTTTATCTAGTCATCAGTTCTCAGGCACTCTGGTTGTTTCCAGATTCTGGCTATTGTAAATAATGCTGCTATGAACATAAAAGTAGGGATGGTGTTTCTGCTGAGTATTTTTGGCTTCCCAGGATATATTCCCAGGAGTGGTATGGCTGGGTCAAATGGGAATTCGATTTCTAGTCTTTGGAAGAATGTCCATGTAGTTTTCCAAAAAGGCTGTACCAGTTGACATTCCCACCAATAGTGGATTAGAGTTCCCTTTTCCCCACATTCAAGCCAGCACTTGTTGTTCTTGCTCTTTTGGATATGTGCCAGTCTCTGTGGTGTAAAATGATATCTCATTGTTGTTTTGATTTGTATCTCTCTGATAACTAATGATGAAGAGCATTTTTTCATATGTCTTTTGGCCATTCAATTTATTCCTTGTTGAAGTTTCTGTTCATTTCTTCTCCCCATTTTTTGATGGGGTTGGCTGTTTTCCCTCTTCTAAAGTTCTACCAGTGCCTGATATATCCTGGATATTAACCCCTTGTCAGATGGGTATTGGGTGAATATTCTTTCCCATTCGGTGAACTGTCTTTGTATATTGGTCACTGTTTTTTCGAGGTGCAGAAGCTCTTTAGTTTCATGTAGTCCCATATGTTTATCTTTTATTCTACTTGCTTTGTTAATGGTGTTTCACCTTTGAAGATGTCTTAGCTTCAATGTCGTGGAGGGTTTCTCCTATATTTTCTTCAACATACTTTATGGATTCAGGTCTGATATTTTGATCTTTAATCCATTTTGATCTAATTTTTGTGCATGGTGTTAGACAGAGGTTCAAGTTCATTTTTTACATGTAGCTGCCCAGTTTTCCTAGCATCACTTATTGAAGAGGCTTTCCTTGCTCCATTTCATACTCTTTGCTCCTTTATCAAATATTAATTGTTCATGTCTTTGAGGTTGGTTTTCAGGATATTCAGCTCTATTCCATAGGTCCACAGTTCTGTTTTTATTCCAATACCATGTTGTTTTAATTACCACTGCTGTAGTAGAGTTTGAAGTTGCGAAAGGTGATGCCTCCCATCTTCTTTTTCCCAAGGATTGCTTTAGCTATCCGTGGGGTTTATTATTCTTTACAGATTTCAAAAGTGTTTGGTCATTTTATTTGAAGAATGTCATGGGTATCCTTATAGGGATGGCATTGAATCTGTACAAAGCTCTAGGAAGTATTACCATTTTGACAATGTTGATTCTCCCGATCCATGAGCAGGGAATGTGTTTCCACTTCCTTGTGTCCTCTTTTATTTCTTGAAGTAATGTTTTGTAGTTCCTCATTGTAGAAGCCCTTTATGTTCTTTGTCAAACTTATTCCTAGGTATTTAATTTTCTGTGGCACAATTGTGAATAGGATAATTTTCTTTATATCTCTTTCCTCTCTTTCGTTATTTGTATATAGGAAACCATCGACTTTTGGGTATTGATTTTGTACCCTGCTACCCTACTATAAGTGTCTGTTGTTTCTAGGAGTTTTTTGGTAGAGAGTTTAGGGTTCTCTAGGTATAATATCATATCATCAGCGAATAGTGATAACTTATTTCTTCCTTGCCTATCTGGATGTCCTTTTCTTAATGTCCTTTTCTTCTCTGATTGCTATGGCAAGTACTTCCAGTACTATATTGAATAAAATAGGTGAGAGGGGCAACCTTGTCTTGTCCCTGATCTTATGGGGAAGGCTTTCAATTTTTCTCCATTAAGAATGATACTCACTGTGGGCTTTTGGTAGATGGCTGTAACTATCTTGAGGAAGGTTATTGAAGGGCCCCTCTAAGAGCCTCTGCATCTGCCATGGATTGCCTCCTGCAGGTCACTTCGTAGATAGGGTGGCAGTCTCAATGTGGCAGTTTATCTGACCATGTATTCTGTACTGGCTGGTATAAATATTCTCTCATGCTACCACAATGATCGTGGGATAGCTAGATCTTACCAGCATATTTGCCTGGTCATATTGGATCTCTAAGTAATTAGACCAGAGAGTAATGCTGTTTGCCTCCAAGCAAGCAAGCATGGCTCCCTGATAACTCAAAGACAACTAAAATACAAAACTACCATGAAGTAGACGAGACTCTTGTGAAGGCTTGGAGAAATATTTAACTGGCATTAGTATTAATCTTTGGTACAGAGACGTGCCATCTCAGAAACCCCCTTGTCTACCCCCCCTAAAGGCATTTCCAGGCAGATCTTGGCTCAAAACATTAGCATATAATAGGGCCTATGTGAGGTGCTAGGAGAAATTACCTAAGGGCATTTGACCCTTCCTGCTTCCCATAATATTGGGAGGTCTGAGTTGCAGGGGTATAAAACCAGCCTGCTTCCTCTCTCTTTTTGACTCTCTCTTTGTGAGCATGCACCCTTCTTGGGAGTCTTGTCTTTTCTCCTCTTTACAAGGCCTTAACATGTGGTGGCCGCCATCTTGGCCTACACGTGGCTGGGGTTTTAGCAGGGAATCCTAAGCATAGGGTTTTTCTACTGCTGACTTGTATGCCTGAACCTGTGATAAGTAAAATCTTTTAAAACTGCATCGGATTCCTGAGTCTTCATCCATTCCCAGCTGGCTTTGGAGGTAAAAGGGAACTCGCTTCCTGGCACTGTTGGGGACCCCATCGGGGGCATACCCAACAGAGGGTTACTTCAATTCCCATTTTTGGAGGGTTTTAATCAAAAACAGGTGCTGGATCTTGTCAAATGCTTTTTCTGCATCTATTGATATGATCATATGGTTTTTATTTTTTTCTCTTATTGATATCATGTATTATATTGATTGACTTGCAAATGTAGAACCATCCTTGCATTCCTGGGATAAATCCTACTTGGTCACTTGATTTTTATTCTTTTTGAGTCACACCCAGCAATACTCAGGAGTTGCTCCTGGCTTTGCACTCAGGAATTACTCCTGACAGTACTTGGGGCCATATGGGATGCTGGGTATTTAGCATAGGTCAGCTGTGTGCAAGGCAAACACCCTCCCCATTGGACTATGCCCCAGCCCCATCCCAGTTGATATTTTGACCAAGTCGCACAATGGAAGTTTTACCTTATTAACAAATAGTCCTGGAAATATACATAGGCAAAAATAAATACATACATAAATATAACCTAAAAATCACATACTATACAAAAAATTGACTCAGAATTTACCATGCACCAAAAGGCATAAAACATGTAGAAAAAATTATGTAAGGCAAATCTTTGGATCTAAATTTGGGCAAAAAAATTAGATTTGTCACCAAAAGTACTTTCCATAAAAAGGGAAAATTGATTAATTTCGCCATTTAAAAGTAAATAAGTCAGACTATTTATAAGAAGTATTTTCATAAGAAGTCAGGAAAAGTTCAGATATTGTGGTTCATCAATAAATGCTCGAAATTAGAGGTGACTCCAAGAGTATACCACCCGCATGGCAGAGCCTGGCAAGCTACCCGTGTCATACTTGTTATGCCAAATACCAGTAACAATTATCGACCTCACTTCCATGACCTGATGGAATGGTTTATGTTCCTGAAGCAAGCAGATGTCCTTGGGTTCTACTAGCATGTGACAGGACATATGGAGATATTACTGGTGCCCGCTAGAGCAAATTGATGATCAACGGGATGACAAGTGACAAATGATACAAGTGATTTTCATAAGAAATGATTTACCTCTAGGTAAACCTTTCTCCTTGGCTTTTGTAAGACCTTTGATTTGTGTAAGATCTTTCAAAAGTTGCCTGAATAGAGCATATAGGAGGTAATACAAGTCCTTGCCTTGCATGTTTCCAAACTCAGTATGAATACCCAGCATTGCAAATGACCCTTTTCAATACCAGGGATCATCCTGAACAAAGGATTTGGAGTAGTTCTTGACCACTTCCAGGTATGCCCCCAAATCCACTCTCCCCCTTAAAAATGACCTTGTTAAAAGGGAAGAAACTGATTCGAAATGAGAAAAGTAATGAAAAGATATTTTACCAGAGTATAAGCAGGTGGTAATTCACTATCATTATCACTATCTTCCCGTTCATCATCTATTTGCTCCAGCGGGCACCAGTAATATCTCCATATGTCCTGTCTCATGCTAGTAGAGCCCAAGGGCATCTGCTTGCTCCAGTAACATAAAGAGCCTCAAACCATTATATTAGGTCATGGGAATGACCTAATACTGTTACTAGTATTTGGCATATCAAATATGACACAAGCATCTTGCCAGGCTTGCCTTGCAGGAGGCATACTCTTGTAGTCACCTCCAAATAAAGCAAGCAGCCACGCAAGCCAGGCTGTGATAGGCAGGTCTGCTGGGTGGAGTTCTGATGAGAGGGAAGTCCAGATGTGGAAAATGGCGGCCCCCATGGAGTGGGGGGTCGTCTGGCTTTGTTGTGAGGCTGTGCTGGGGTGGTGGGCCAGGGCTAGTACCCGCCATGCCTCCCAGGCGCCTCATGAGCAGCTGGGCACAGGGGACAACAAGTAGCAGCTCTGCCCCATGTCTGTGAGTCTCTGGATCAGCATAACTGGGCCAGATTGAAAAAAAAAACTGCTGCAGGGTGGGTGTCGATGATCCGGGCTATGATAGGCTGGTCTGCTGGGTGGAGTTCTGACGAGAGGGAAGTCCAGATGTGGAAAATGGCGGCCTCCATGGAGTGGGGGGTTGTCTAGCTTGTTGTGAGGCTCTGCTGAGGTGGCGGGCCAGGGCTAGAACCCGCTATGCCTCCCTGGGTGCCTCATGAGCAGCTGGGCACAGGGAGAGCAAGTAGCAGTTCTACCCCATGTCTGTGAGTCTCTAGTGTTGATGTAGCTGGTGAGAGATGCTGATGTCGCAGTACAGCTGGGTCTTGAGTGAGTAGAACACCCACGAAGAAGGTTGAGTAGAGCACCCACAAAGAAGTTTCCACTAATCACTTTGGGGGAAATAGCTGGGTGGAGGTATTTGGAGGTATATGGAGGCCGCCAATTCCACATCTGGACTTCCCTCTCTTCAGAACTCTACCCAGATGATAATTAAGCACATGGAAAGACTTTCAATGTCATTAACCATTGGGAAAATAGAAATCACAGTGAGATATCTCTTCTCATTGTCAACATAGCCAAAAGCATGTTAACACCAAATGCTATGAAAAATGTAGAAAACCTTATGGATTGCTGGTGAAAATGTCAAATGGTTCAGTTCGCCCCACTTTGGAAATTAGTATGTTAGTTTCTTGAAGAAATAAATACACATTTATCATGCTGCTCAAAAATTGGTCTTTTGGCCTTTTATCCAGTAAAATAAAAGCCTGTGTTTATGCAGAATCTTGCACACAAATGCTCATAACAGCTGTATTGTAATAGACAAAAACCTGGAAGCAGCCCAGATGCCCTCAAATGGGAGAATGGGTGAACAGACTGTTGTACTACCCTACCAGCCCATTCTCTTCTTGAGAGGAGCCAGCAAAACCGCTTTTCTCTGAGGTTTCCACTTGCCAAGCTTTCTCTTATGAGCCTGGCATGACCCAAATAATAATGCGTGTCCTGGACAGACCAGTTTAGCTTTTGTGACTGTTTTTTCATTTTCAAAGGGATGATTTTTTGTCTTGTAATAATTTGTCATTTAGAATAAAATCACATATAAAAAGTCAGGAATATGTTACTCTGGGACTGGAGCGATAGTACAGCTGATCGGGTGTTTGCCTTGCATATGCCCAACTTGAGTTCATTCCCGCCATCCCATATGGTCCCCTGAGTACCACCAGGAGTAATTCCTAGTGCAAAGCCAGGATTAAGTCCTAAGTATTGCTGAGTGTCACCCTCCCCCAAAAAAAAAACCCAAATAAACAAAAAAACCCAATAACCTATAGTAATTATACACTGATTTTGATTTTCTTCTTTCCTTTCTCTCCTTGGAGGGCTGTTTATTAACCTTTTCTTTTAGAGGTGAGGTCACACACAGATGTGCTCAAGGCTTACTCCTGGCTCTGCATTCAAGGATCACTTTAGGCATTGCTCTGGGAACCATATGTAGTGTCACAGAGTTAATGTAGGTTGGCTGTGTGCCCTACCCACAGTACTATCTTGTCAGACCCTATGTAATTTTAAAATGTTATTTTTTGAATCTTTCCTTGGAACTGCTATCTCAATATTTTTGCATTTGTATCGGAAAATCAGCCTATGTCTTCATAGGAAAGTCTCACCTTGTAATCCTATCTTCCTTCTTTCACAATTTTTTTTATTCTATTTGAAATTAGTGTAGCTCTTTCTATTTCACCTGTTGACAAGCAGTGGATGTTGACTGTTTGACAGGAGCATGTCCAGGATAGTTCAACAAATCTAGGGATGTTGGGTGATGTGGAATCCTACCAAAAAAGTGGTTAAAAGCATAATTTTCCTTCTTAGAGTATTGATTTGTTCCTTTATTTATAGTTATTTTATATCAAAATCTTGACTGGATATTTAATTGAATAGAAATCTAATCTATTGTGGCTCCTCAATATATGTGAATGTGTACCTTTATATTCCGCATACGATTTATAGAATGCACTAAAATAATACAAAATTCTGAGGCCTTCTGTAAGACACAGTTTCATCATCACTCATAATCTCTAACAAACCTAGGTTAGAAATATAAGTCACATGGAAATGACTTCTTTTATTGAGTGCAGGGCTGTTTGGGGCCACACTGGCGATCCTTAGGGGTTTCTCCTGGATGGAATCACTCCTGGCATTGCTTAGGGGATATGAAAACCTGGGAATCTAATCCACGTAGGTCACATGCAAGACAAGTACCCTACCCTCTGTGGTATCTCTCTAGTTCCCAAATGACTTCTTTTAATTCAAAGTAAACTAAACCTTCCAGTCATCGTTATTCACCTAATACTTGTTTTTATTTAATTTTATCCAGAAAACCATCTGAGATTAAGAAATTAAATTTCCTTCTATGGTGTCCTTTCCTATGAGCTTATTATTTCATTTCGATTATGCATTTAATTCCTTTTTGTAAAACATGATAAGAACAGGCATGAAAAAGAATGTTGTGAGGAGTCTACAGTGCTCCTTTAGAATTCTGTTCATGGATCTGATTCTTTTTTTGGTCCTGAGGAAATGGCTTGGCTATAAAATTCCCATTAACCAAAAATAAGTAAAATTTCCTTAAGTATTCATGATAGGTGTAGCCTTGAAGAGTAATAAAAGCTCATTTTAAATGAACTCCTAAGGATACAATTTAAGCCCTAAAATGGCTAGTCAGATTTTATATTTGTCCCTTTTGATTGTACTTCCATATGTTTCTGCAGAACAATATCTGAGGAGTGGTTCATTAAAAACATTGTACTTAGCTGGGCTAATTGGCAGTTTGTTGCCCAAGTCCACATTTAGAAGTGGACTTCTAAATGGCTTGCAAAGAATGGCAGACCTCTCTGCTTCCCTTGCCTGTATAACAAGACCTGAGCTCAAAGATCCCAAGTCTGGCTTAAATTAAGTTATCTTGACAGAGTACATGCTAGTATCCTTCCAAAAAAGATGAGAAGAAACCAGTAGTGTAGGGGATAAAAGTGGATTTTGGAACGAAAAGGCACCCCACTGAAAATTAACTGAAGACAAGGGGAAGAAGGGACTATAATAGTGCTGACTGCTCTAGGGTTGTAGGTCTGGGATGCTCAAGATCTTTCCTTCATTATGCTTAACCCTTACCTGCCTGGTTCCTTGGCAGAAAGCTGGATAAGGGAAAAGGGAACAGTGTTAGGAAGAAATCTTTGTCACCTGAGGTGCTTTGCTGTTTATGCAGGGAGAACATTGAATTAAACTGACTTACTTGCTAAGAGAAGAAAGAAGGTTCAGGAAATAATAATCCTTTCTATATTCTTAGTGACATGTTAGCACTTAACTATTTATTACCAGGGAAATTGAATAGGGATTAAGTACCTGCTATACATAAAGCCATGGAAGGAACCTGGAGACTTATATTTGAAAGGCTATGTGTATCTGGAGTGAAAGTACATGAGAGTAATCAGAGTTAGGAAGTTTTCAGAAGTCAGAAAGTCTCCTACAAACTTTTATAAGCCCTTAAGTGAGTAGTGAGCCAGGATAGAAAGGAAGGTCTGGGGACCTCTATGCTGTGGGGAAAGTGAGGGAGAAAGGGAATTATGAGACCTGGGGTTTTCTATGAAGGGCCAACATTGTAAAGATCACGGAATGAGATATGACCAAACTTGGAGGAATTCTAATGCAGCATGGATTCAATATAGAGTTTGGGAGCAGTGAATAAAAGCGATGGGGTGAGTCATACTGCCCCAGTCCTGGGGTTTTATATTTGATAGTAAAGGTCAGTGGCTTTCAATCTGATCTACACATTAGAATCTAATGAGGACTCGCAGGTATGCTGAACCAGAGACTCTCAGACATGGGGCAGAGCTGCTCCTTGCTCTCCCTGTGCCCAGCTGCTCGTGAGGTGCCCGGGAGGCATGGTGGGTTCTAGCCCTGGCCTGCCACCCCAGCTGAGCCTCACAACAAGCCAGACCACCCTCCCCTACTCCATGGGGCCCTCCATTTTCCACATCCGGACTTCCCTCTCGTCACAACTCCACCCAGCAGACCAGACTATCTCAGCTGGGCTTGCGCGGCCGCTAGCGCCACGCGGTTCATCAATAAATGCTTTATTTACAGGTGACTACAACAGTATGCCACCCGCACAGCAAGCCTGGCAAGCTGCTTGTGTAGTATTTGATATGCTAAATACCAGTAACATTTATGTTAGGTCATTCCCGTGACCTAATATAATTGTTTGAGGCTCTTTATGTTCCTGGAGCAAGCGGATGCCTTTGGGTTCTACTAGCATGAGACAGGACATATGGAGATATTACTGGTGCCCGCTCTAGCAAATAGATGATGAACGGGAAGATCATGATCGTGATAGATAGTATTAGAGTCTTCCTGGACATCTCTTTTTACTTTTACTTATAGAAACTCTTCTAGTTGGTCTTGGTGAAGGATTGATGATGCATCACTCTTGACATCTCACTTCAACTGAGAACCATCAGTCACTGATAGAGTTCAAGTATGAAAAAATGCACAAGCTCTCTCTCATTTAAAGAGCACACAGTAGTGGCATGTAGGGCAGTATGTGAAAAGGAACAAGAGAAACAGTGAGTTTGTGGCAAGAGACCAGGTTAGAAACAACCAACAAAGAGTTGAGGGAGTGGTTGGAGGGACTGGAAAGTTAACTGGCAGAGAGTATCTAGAAGGTCTGGAGGAAATGGAACAAGGAAAATGTGACCAGCAGACTACAGAAAAGTCTTATACAGTATAAGTGCTTTTAGAAATGTGGAACTTACTCGGAAGCTGCCTTTAGAGAGTAGAGTTCCAGTGGCATAGTGGAAATGGAAACCAGTCTTAAGTACTGAATGATCAGGGAGGGTGGATAACCCCAAGTCCTAGGTTGAATGATAAGTATGAAGAGTGAAAACTTATAAGGTAGTTTGGGGTTGTTTTGAGTCCTCAGGGTGTCATGGCTATTATTGGTAATGCAAGATCCAGTTCTCTGAGGCTATTATTGAAAAGCAAAAGGATTATGGCTACAAGAGTGAAACTAGATGGATCCAATGTCTGTTACTAGGCCAATGCCATTTTTACGGTTCTGATGATTTTTAACAGCTATTTTAGCAACAGAATGATGAAAATGTGTGGTACTCTTTCCCTTGGGATAATGTGGCCACTGAAAAAGGTCAAAGCTAATAGGAAAAATGAGTTTTATTGCTTAATTATGGATTCAATTTATTTGTGCTTTTCCTGTTTCTCTCGCCATGTGTTTTCTCAGTTGACTTGTTGACTTGGACAAGCTACTGTTCACAAGTATATAAGTTTTAAAAAATGTTGTCAAATTCTTCATCATGTGGAAAGTCTTTAACATAGAAAGGTGACAAATGGGGACTGGAACGAAAGTACAGTGGGTTGTGCATTTCCCATGCATGTGTCTGCCCTGGGTTAGATCCCAGCATCCCATTTGATCCCCTGAGCACCAGCAGGAGTAATTCCTGAGTGCAGAGCCAAGAGTAACCCCTGAGCATCGCGGGAGTGACCCAAAAGGAAAAAAAAAGAAAAAGAAAAAAACAGTAGACAAATGTAATAGGAAAGAATAGCAAAATTTTAGATTTAAGAAACTATTTTTGGGCTATGTGATCATTCAAATCAGGATTTCTCAATCTCACTTTTTGAGCTGGCACTTTTTTTTTGTTATGCATTATAGAACTTAGTTCTTAATTTATTTACTTATTAACAGCAATATTCTGACCTCTATCTTCAAGATCCTTGTGGCACTCTCAGCTCCAATTATAACAACTCTGAATAATCCCTAAATAATCCCTGTCATTGTCAAAAGTTCCCTCCTCACAAGCGATGAGGGGGCTGGGATCGAAAAGATCACTGTTAACTGCAATACATTGTAGTGATTTATTCAGAAAATAATCACTTTTTCCTGCTGTAGTACAGATGGTTTTATTACAGCTTGTGGAATCTCAAAAAGCTTGTTATCATCAGAAGAAAACTAATGAATGTTTATGAATTCCACTGAGAAAGTTTATTTAAAAATATTTAAAGAAAGTAAAAGCTACTTTACTGATTGAATAACCATTCCTCTGCCTATCCCACTTTCCCACTCTATTTAGTTTCTAGATCTGTTATCACTTACTTTTATAAGGACAGTGTTTTGTTTCCTGGTCAGTAAGTCTTCAGTGCAAATTATAATATGAATTAGACAGTGCCCAATATATATGAGTTGCTTAGATCTGGAAAGAAATTTTGTGGAGGACATGGATATAATGTTAGTTTTATAACTAGTGCTTTCTAATGTTGAACAAGTTATAGTAGTCTTGGTGTAAATGTTCTCATCTACAGAAATGAAGAGGATAGCCTATATTATGTGTTTGCTTCTAGTTCTAAATATCTATATTTGAAATCCTTATTTTATTGACTGTTCCAAAAAAACCCCAATACATTCTTCATTGAATTGCAACCCCAAACCATTCTGTAGTTTTCCAATGGTCAATAAATGACAAAACGTGGTTACAACGAAATAAGAACAGAGATAGAATGAGCAATTAGACATTTTTGTTGTTTCCATAAAAATTCCATGCCTGCTACACATAGTAATCTTCACATAGACACATTATCTTAGTCTTTTAGATTACATTTTCTGATAATCATTCTTATTATATTTATAAAAGCATCAGTGCACATGTAATTGGAAGAATGAAAACAAAACAAACTTGGCTTTCATTTGTGTGATTTGAGAAGCCCTGTATCTATGTACAGTGGCAACATTTCTTTACTTCTCTTTCTACTCAGACCAATAAAATATATTTGGTATTTCCTACTTTGGGGTTTCAATAAAAGAAGGCGAGATATTGCATATCTGTCTTATTGCAGGATACAGTTGTGACAACTGGAATTTGTTATAAAGAATTTTGCCTTATGGAAAAATAAGAGGAAATTCTGAAGAAGAAATGACTCTGATTGTATATATATATATGTATGTATATATATATGTATATAGCTAGTGATTGTATCTTATATTTAGATGATATAGAAGTCTTAGCTCATGAACCCAAAGAGAAGTAGGGGGCTGGAGCAATACTAAAATCAGAAGGGCAATTACCTTACATGTGGCTGCCCCTGATTCAATCCCCAGCATCCCATATTGTTTGCTGAGCACCACCAACAGGAGTAATTCCTATGTACAAAGCCAGGAGTAACCTCTGATTATTGCTGGGTGTGGCCAAAAAACAAAGAAAGAAAACAGTGGAAATGCCTGTTCTTGAATTGTCTTATCCCCCAGAACCTTTTACATAGTAAATCTATTGGTAGTAAACTGTATTCCAAACTGTATATTGGAATCCCCATATCCAGCTGCTATTGATAAAAATAGGTTAAAAAAGGAGAGGTGTGACTTATATTTGCTAAAGAGATTATTAGAGGTTCTTTCTTTGAATTAATTCTATCATTCCGACTCATCCAACATTGGGGGAAATCTATTACATAAATTCACACATTGTAGACTTACATGTAAGCAAGTGTGGATATGCCATGAAGCACTTCCCAGTTTGACTTTGATGTTTCCATGTTAAACTAGGATAGAGTACATAGCCTTTCCGTGGATAATTGTAGAAGAAACATTTCTGGGTCCCCCCACACTTGTTCCAGCCCCTATAATCCCACAGAGAAAGGAATCATCCCAAGAAGCCTGTTCTAACCCTGGGAGCCTGCTGTACAATGCTGGTGTGTGATAGTCCCTTGGCCTGCAGTTCCTGCTTATTCTTTGGGTTTTGGAGTGCACTTCCACCTCCAAAGTTAGAAAAAACAAGCATTTTGCCTGCCCTCTTACCAGCATAAAATCACCCTTTCTTTCAGTTTTTTTTTAAATATAAAGGATGAAAAAATATATAACATATTTGGAAACTCCGCTGGCCGACTTGGCAGACATTTCATATTTACTTGGACTCAACATGAATTGGATTTGGTCCTCTGATTTCCCCGCCTCCATCTCTCAGAACAAGTTATTTATTATCCGAGTGAGTCTGTGTTAGTGGATCAGACTTGCATATGGCATGTCTATTGTAAATGCATTTGTTAGGCAAGATTTATGCTAGCCCAAATTGTTTTATATTGGTTTTTGTTGTTGAAAATTTACTGTACTCATTTTTGGTTTGGCATAAGTACTTTTAGTATGCTAGGGGTCCCTGTGGTTGAACATTTTATCTCTGTAACACTTCATGCAAAGGAAATTAAAAAATATATAGTGAAAGCATTTTTCCTAATGTGCCTCCACTCAGCTGTGTACTTTAGTAATTTGATTTGTAGGAACTAAGGAGGAAATTATAACTAAGTTCTATTCATTCATAATTTTCTGGGAATTTACATCATGGTTCCCAGTTTATAAATATGATAAATGTATTAGGTTCTTTATTTTTGCCTTTTGTGTTCTGTTAGTTTTTTGGCATAATTTGTAACTAAAATAATTCTGGGAAGAAGGCAAGCATTCCTTCTGCATCTTAGATAAACAAGTCGTGTGACAACTGGGGAGAGATTGTATTAGCAGTTAACGCGCTTGTCTTGCATGTGGTCAATCTGGGTTGATCCTAACACCTTCTGTGATTCTTTGTACACTGCCAGGAGTAATCCCTGAACACAGAGCCAGTAAACAACAAGCACTGTTAGGTGTGGCCCAAAAACTGGGGGAAAAAACTGCTGTAAATTGACATTGACTGATTTGTTCATCTAGAAAGCCGGAGCCAGCTCCTTTCTTTCCTGTGGATCCTTGTAGGTGATACTCCATCTTTTTTTCTTTGTGTCAAACAATCTTCTGGACTATAATCAACAATTCTCTTTGCCTCCTGAGGTTGTCAGGAAATAGCGACTAGAGGCAAAGCCTGGTGTGCATTCCCCAAAATTAAAGGTACTAGAGACATATGGTGTGGAGGGTGTTATTTATGCAAGCTGGATCAAAGGTCTAAGCTCTGATCATTGCACCATTATTTCTTTGGCTCTTTTATAGGGACTTATGCTAACATGCTTCTTTCCTCTTTTAGGATCTCTGGTCTTTGACTTATGTTTTTGCCAATGAAGTTTTGTGTGATAATTCATACACTGGTAGCTTTTTATTTTCTTTTTTTTTTTTGCCTTTTGGGTCACACCCGGCAATGCTCAGGGGTTTCTCCTGGCTCTGCACTCAGGAATTACTCCTGGCGGGGCTCGGGGACCATATGGGATGCGGGGGATCGAACCGGGCCGGCACAGGCCAGCGCGTGCAAGGCAACGCCCTACCCGCTGGGCTATCGCTCCGGCCCGCTTTTTATTTTCTTAGTCTTGTTCACTACCCAAAAGTAAAATCAGGGGCCAGAGCGATATCCCAGCGGGTAGGGCATTTGCCTTACACATGACCAGCCTGTGCCGGCCTGTGTTTGATCCCCAGCATCCCATATGGCCCCTCAGCACCACTAGGAGTAATTCCTGAGTGCAGAGCCAGGAGCAACCTCTGATCATCGCGGGTGTGACCCAAAAAGCAAAAAAGCAAAAAATAAATAAATAAATAAAATCAAAGTTAAATATGAAAGAGTCGAACTGAGAGAAAGAAATAGATTTTATTTGATAGAGAAGACACTTGTAAAGAGTCTTAGATGCATACTGAAGTTTTAAATCAATTCTTATATTTTGTGTGTTTATATTTTCTGCCAGGTTTTAAGCAGTTTTCCAGCACATTTGAGTTCCTTTATGCTCATGTAAGATTGTGTTTTTAACCCTGGTATCCTTCACTCGCCAAGATAATTCATCACTTCATAATACTCCAATTAAAATATAATCCATGACTTTAATCTTAGTAATGAGAGAACTAACATAAGTAAAAGTCAAGTGGATACGTAGAAATTTATTTGTATTTTGGAGAGAAACAGCCAATGAGTATGATGGTTCCAATGATCCCTAATTTTGGCTTAGACAACATAACTTTATCTGCTCTGCAGATTCAGGGAACCCACATTCACAGTCCTGCTTCTCTTCCCATCTAGGTTGCACCTATGAAGGGAACACCTATAACAGCTCCTTCAAGTGGCAGAGTGCAGCTGAACCTTGTGTCCTGCATCAGTGTCAGGTAATGACAAGCACTGTACTTACTCCTCTGCCAGAGGAAAGGATTTGTAAAGTCTTCCTCAGAAACTTTTTCAGAAACTAGAGACTCCTCCCAAAAGAAAGAAAGAAAGGAAGAAAGAAAGAAAGGAAGGAAGGAAGGAAGGAAGGGAGGGAGGGAGGGGAGGGAGGGAGGGAGGGAGGAAGAAAGAAAGAAAGAAAAAGAAGGGAGGGAGGGAGGAGAGAGAAAGAAAGAAAGAGAAAGAGAGAGAAAAAGAGAGAAAGAGATAAAGAGAAAAGAGAAATAGAAAAAGAGAGAAAGAGAGAGAAAGGGAAAGAGAGAAAGAAACAGAGAAAGAAAGAGAAAGAGAAAGAAAGAGAGAAATAAGGAAAGAAAGAAGGAAGGAGGGAAGGAATGCTGGAAAAAAGGAAGGAAAAAGGAAGGAAGGGAGAGAGGGGAAAAAGAAAGGAAAAGAAAAGAAAAAAGAAGAGAAAAGAAAAAAGAAAAGAAAAGAAAGGAAAAGGAAAAGAAAAGAAAAGAAAAAAAAGAAAACTATCTTCTGTACACTTATGGTGACATTCAACATGGTAAGACAGACGTGGGATAGGTACTTAGATGAATTGCTTACAGAAACACATGGCAGAATTGTTCACTGTTGTTAAGTTGGGCCTGGAAAAGCTCTGGGAAGATACATATGTCCTTGGGGAAAATTCATGTCTTCCTCTGAAGTTAACTTAGTGCAAAAACACGATTTCTGTAAGCAGAAAAAAAAGTATTGTTAAGAGGATAGATGTTTTCCTCCTTTGATTTAGAAATATTTTGAACTGGAGCCAATTTGTAAACTGTATTAGGTCAAAGCAATTAGTACATTGTAGCCTCAATGATTTTGACAGGATGAATTGAAGACTCACATCTCAGGGAGTCCGCTGTGGTGGTATTTGCTGCTTCAAGTTCATGTAGCCAACATCACATCACGAGATCTTAAAGACAAAGTAAACCATAGGGGCATGAGGAACCTAAATGTTCAAACTATTTTCTTATATCTGATGTCTATGTTAAGGAAATAATGTCCAGAACTGAACATGATGACAGTGGTTAGGGTGCTGATTTTGCATAAAAGCTGATCCTCCTTGGATTGCTAGAACTGATTATGGTCCCTGAGCACTTCTAGGGGTCTCTCCTGATCGCAAAATCAGAAATAAACCCTGAGCACTGCTCCCAAAGTGAAAAATAACTTTTATTTAATTTGACATGATTTTAAAATTCTCTGTTGAAAAATTCTGCTTAATAATTTTACCACAGCCCAGACTCACTGTTTAGTACACATTTGCAGCTTAAGGAGAGTCAGGTGTTAAAAAGTAATGCATACTGATTTCTCAATTTATCTAAAATGATTAATATACAGTTTATTAAAATCTGATCTTTTCTGTTCTTATTTGCCCAACATAGACTTGCATAGGCTTATTCTTTTCTATTTTATTCATTCAGCTAAATTTTTAGCATATATGTTTAGTAGCTCTAAATTCCTGGTGAAAATAAGTAAAAGAAGAACAGGTATAATCATAGATTTATTGAATTAAAAAGCATTATTTGAATTTTTCTCACCATATTACAGGAATTCAGTCAGTCTTATTGAAAAAAGAAATAAAAGCAATGAGTTTTTATTTATTTTTAATTTATTTATTTTTGACAATTACAAAAATGTTCATGTTTGGGTTTAAAGCCATACAGTGTTCCAGCACCCATCCCTCCACCAGTGCCCACCTCCCACCACCAGTGTCCCCGATACCCTCCCCCTCCTCTAGCCTGCCTCCATGGCAGGTTCTCCATCTCTTTTCTCTCTTTCTCTCTCTCTCTTCTCTCTCTTACATGATGTGGATTGTAATAGACTTTCGAGCAATCATTGGTCCACTGTTCCTTTCTCTGTCTCACCTAACCTCTATTCCCACACATTTGTGGTAGTTTCGACCTTTGGCAAGACTCCTGATCCACATTTCGCCTGACCTTGGATATTGGTATCATAATATGTGTGTATATATACATATATATATGTATGTATATATATATGTATATATTTATGTTAAAAAGCAATGACATCAAAATACCATATTGGTTCTAAACTTTGCCTACCCATTTCCCTTGATTCTTGACCAATGAAATTTATTTTTTTTTTGGAGGGGGTGTCACACCGGCAATGCTCAGGGGGTTACTCCTGGCTCTGCACTCAGGAATCACTCCTGGCAGTGCTGGGGGACCATATGGGATACTGGGGATCGAACCTGGGCTGGCACAGGCCGGCTGCATACAAGGCAAACGCCTTACCCTCTGGACTATTGCTCTGGCCCTGAAATTTCTAGTCTTTGGTAATGTCTCTGTGAGAGCTGTGGTTTCACTGACTTTTTTTTTGTTCTGTTTCGTTTAGGGCTACCTCCTCTGATGCTCAGTGATTTCTTCTAGCTCTGCACTCCAGGTTTACTCCCTGGCAGTCTACAAGGACTATATGAGATTCTGGGCATCAAACCCTGGGTTGGCAATATGCAAGGCAAAATGCCTTACCTCCTATCCTGTCCCTCTGGTCCTGAAGTGCATTATAAAAAAGTAAAAAAATTTTTTGTGAAGCATGGTATTTTTTATTGAATGAAACTTGCTTAAAAGATGTGAATGAATGAGAGGAAAGATGTGTTTGAGAGAGAACACAGGCTTCTGCCGAGTGGAAATAAAGACAAATAAATGAGATCCATAGTCAAGGGCTGAACATATACTTGAAGAGCAAGCCTGCAATGGGGTTTAAACAAGCCAACTGCCTGCCTATTGGAGTATTTTTTAATGTAGTTGAGAATCTTGAAGATCCTTAAGATGCAGGGTCAGTGTTGAGTTTGGCAGCTTTGGATAAGGACTGTACAAATGATATGAGATCTATTATCTGGGAGGGAATATTTTGGAAAATGAACACTATGTTAAACTGTTATCAGTTGTTAACACAGAAACTCCTATTCCTTGTCATCTGGGGTCACTAACCACTCAGCATGGCCCTAGGAGAATGACGTGTGAACACGCAATTACTAATAGAAGAGATCTTAAAGACCAGCCACCCTGGGAATTAGGAAATGTGAAATTGTGAAAGGAGATGCTGAGTAACAGAGATAGACTTTATCATTAAATTTTCCTCCATTCTACAGCATCATTCATTAAACCCTGCTAATTAGTGTTAACATACCATTTCACTCCATTACAGAAAATATTGAATAAGGCGATTAGAGCAGCGAAGTTGTCATTTAAGATGCTGTTCTGTAGCATGGCATAGTTGCCGCCCTCTCTCCAGTCCCTTTCCTGTCCAATAGCAGAGGACAGTAAATACAGTCAGTGAAGCATTTCACTGAGAGTGGCAGTGTCAGACAACAGTGTAAACACAGTTAGATGCTGCCTCTCATGTAATTTGCTACTTAACCCTTCTCAGACCCACCTACTTCCATCCCCTCATGAAAGAGACTTAATGCTCCAGTGCAATTTTATGAATAGTAAACAAGACCACTTGAAACTCTATTCTGAGGATGCAGATGATTGCTTAGTGATTTAAGGTCTTTACTAGGCAAGCACAAAGCTGAGAGTACAAGTTTGGGTGCCACCTTGTGTAAGGTGACTAGCAGTTAGGAATCCCGAGAGAAGAGTCCTGGAAGACAGCTCTGTGACTTCAGAACTGTCCAGACATGAACTTAGTCCAAGAACTGCTCCTATGTGGAGCCAATCAAACTCTCCCACAGTCTTGGTCCTGGATGAGGGAAGAAAATCAAATGAAATATATTAAAAGCTAAACCACTTCTGAGGCCATAGCAATAGTACATCAGGTAGAGTATTTGCCTTGCATGCAGCCAACCTGGGTTTCATACCTGGCATCCCTTATGGTCCCTGAGTAATGCCGGAGGAACTTCTGAATGTAGAGCCAGAAGTAACCTGAGCATTCCTGATTTTTTACCTTTATTTTCCTTTTTGATTTCATGCTAGAAGAGGAAAATATTTGAAGAGCACAGACAGGAAATTCATGCTGGAAATTACCCTGAACTCTCCATCTGGATTGCAGATACTAATGAGAAATTGATCTTGGGCCATACATAGCTTTTCACATTGACTCAGTTATATAAAAAAAAAGGTAGAGATCTGTTTTTGATGTTGTAGGTGGTACATTTTAGCATTTTTTGTTTTTCTGCTTGTGATACAGGGCCATACTATTCATAACCTCTGGCCCAATAGATAGAAAGTCCTTGTTGGCTTAGATTGCTATAGAACATATTGATAAAAATTACCTAGTCATCATCAAGTTAGCACTTTTAAAAAAAAATTGCGTGTTATGCATCTCCTCAACCAAAATTAAACCACAAGAAATGCAAATCCCTTTAATCCACAATGTGGAAGGGAAGGAAAATAGAAAGAGAGAGAGAGAAAAGATAAAGAACCTGCCATAGAGGCAGGCTGGGGGGGGGAGGGAATTGGGACATTGGTGGTGGGAAATGGGCACTAGTGGAGGGATGGGTGCTGGAACAATGTATGACCGAAACCCAAATATGAACATCTTATGAACATCTTTATAATTGAATTGTATATCTCATGGTGGTATAATAAAATATTTAAAAATAAAATAAAATGGGTAGAGAATACAGAGAAAACTTTTCAAAGGTCAACTCTGAAAATTAGTGAAAATTGTTTCAACTGATATTCGTGTATTAGTCTCAACATCAGTTTGGAAATGAGTTACTGGATTTTCTTTTGAAGACCTTACAGGCCTGTTATGACATATTTAATAAGAACTTGAACATAAGTGTATGTGGTCTCTTGATTCATGCTTGAGAGTCAGGCTCTGTGAAGGGGGAGGGACCTTTGTGAGACTGAAGAACTGTTAGAAGGCTAGGTAAAAGTTTACATCTTCAGATGCTAGTCCGGGTGTTATGCTTTTACTTTGCTTCATGAATAGCTAGAAAAATCTAGCAAGTATTGAAAATGGAAGGCCATCTTGAATAAACAGCTAGATACTGCCAAACACTGATTGCAAGCAAGAGGACCATACTTGCAAGATTGGAAAGAAAGAAACAGACAGAAAGAGAAGGGACTAAGGACAGGCCAGTGCAGGGAGAATTCTATCACACTGATTTGGGAAATATGACCTGGATCTTGAGGCCATGGGTCCTGGTCAGCAGCATACACCTGATACCCTAGAGCCCTGCACTGCTTTGCACTTTTCTCACCCCACTTTGGTTACTTACCCGATACAAGGAACTGCTGGGAGGACTCTGGGCTGACTCTGCTGGTTGCTCCTCTGTCTTTCAGGAAGGTGTTGTCACCGAGTCACAAGTGCGGTGTGTTGTGCATTGCAAAAACCCATCCAAGCCGCCAGGAGCATGCTGTCCCTCGTGTCCAGGTATTGTTTTCCAAAGGGGATTTGTGAGTTGCCCTGCACGGCGGAGTAAGATTTCCCAAAAAGTTCCCTCAAGATACTGAATGTCCCACCCACTCCTAGCTGGAATTTTTCTCACTTGAATTTTTTCCCTCGTGTATCTGATGGGTTTAGAGAATGAACTTCTTTGCATAGTAATGCCCGCTTAGACCCTGGCGTGCCCAGGCTGAATGCAGTGTGCTGTAGGTCTTGGCATGTGCTCCTCCAAGCTCGGAGGCCTGCTTTCCACTGCACAGGGCCACAGGTAACGCTGATTTTGGAAGGAAAGTCTGTGGTTTTCCCTTGCTTCTAGAAATGTCTTTTTACTGTTTCATATTGCAATACCTTGGCCAGCGCTCACCCTGGTGATGAGGTGACCAGATGTTTTCTGAAAGCTGAGTGTTGTGTCCCTAAGTGAATTCCGCCCCCGGGGTCTTTGCTGCTCTCGGTTTTCACTGTGGTGCAACAAGCTGGATGCTCTGTGCCGAGGCCTTGCTGCCTCATTGACAGCTAAGGTGTCTTTCCTTTCCAGGGGCTGGAGTGCTTCCTCTTGCTTTTCTCAGCAGGATCGCAAAGTCCTCCAGCAACTTTTCTTGCACTTAGGTATGAGCCTGGGGATTTTGAGGTGAGAGATGTTTTTGGATCCCTTAAGCCTCTGGCCCATGGTCTTAGATGTTCTGTCTTTGGTTTTACTCTGAGTGCTTTTCCTCACTGGAGGTCGTACAGCCACTTCTCTTTGTTTTAGAGGTGAGTCTCCAAAGAGTGTTCTGTGCTGTGAGGCTTCCTGGGGAAAAACCAAGGTGCCAGGATGCCCCTCTCTGTGGAGTGACACCCTGCTCCATCCCCTTACAGTTGACCTTGCATATCAACCACTCTCCTCCCTTTCCAGGTTAGCTCTTTTCTCAACCAGAATGATATTGTGTGTTTCTTTCCTCTTTGCAACTTCAAACCTTCCCGGGTTCCACAATAGCCTCATTTCAGCCAGACTTGCTTTTCATGCTGGCGTATCTGGGATGCATGTACTACTTGGTGCGTTTACATGAAGCCTAAAAACTTTTAAAATAAAATAATTCCTTTTTGTTTGTTTGCTTTTTGGGCTACACCTGGCATTGTTCAGGAGCAACATCCAACTCTGTGCTTAGGAGTTGCTTCTTTGTTGGTGTTCCAAAGACCATGTGGTGCTGGGGGATATTTCAGGGACCACGTGGTGCCAGAGATTGAACCTGGGCCTGCTGCTTGCCAAGCCCACACTTAGCCCATTAAGCCATCTCACAAACTTAAGTAGTAAAAGAATTCTGTTCATGATCCAGTTGCAATATAGCTATCAAACAGAGCTTGCCTGAATGCTTTTTTTTTTCCTTTTTTGGGTCACATCCAGTGATGCTCAGGGGTTACTCCCAATTCTGCATTCAGGAATTACTCCTGGCCATGCTCTGATGATGACCATATGGGATGCCAGGGATTGAACTCGGGTCAGCCTCATGCAAGGCAAATGCCCTACCCGTTGTGCTATTGCTTTGGCCTCACTTGAATGCTTTTTGTTTTCTCTGAATGCATTAAATCCTCTTTGTTTCCATTAATTGACTTTTTAAGTGTGAATAGTATTTTTAATAAATTACTTCAGCAGTTCCCTAGGTTGAATATAGAAACTTTTTGAAAATAAATCTTGGGACTGTAGGCATGGTGTAAAGGGATGACCTGTAGGTTGTGCTGCAAAGGGGAGAGTCATGTTCAATCCCCACACTGCATGGTCCCCTGATCACAATGAAGAGTAATCCTGGAGCACAAAGATAGGAGTAACCCCAAACCCAAAATAGATAAATAAAAATGATATATGAGAACCATAGAGAGAATGCAGGAGTTAATATGTTTTCTGAAAGTAGGCATGCCTTCTACTATTAGCCAACCTGATTTGAGCCCTGGCATAGATAATGGTGCTTAGAGTACCATCAGGAGTGACCCCCTGAGCATAGAGAGTCAGGAGTAAGCCCTGAGAAGCTGGATGTGCTCTTCTCTCCTTTGTGAAAAAATAAAAGAGCAAAGAAAAAAACTGATGCCCCAGCTGCATCACATACCTATTTGGCCAGGCCTAGGAAGGACCTAAGCCTCTCAGATAATTCCTATATGCATTCAAGTTTAAGATTGTTAAGGAAGCAAGTTTTCTATGCTGTGTAGATTTTAAAATGATCAGAGCCCTTAAGTATGAATTATGTTATGTTGGATAGAATATTGTTCTATTGATACAGATTAACCTAGCACATCATCTTTCTCCTCGGGGCACAGTCCTATTTGGGTGATGCCTTTGAAAATGTGCTTCACTCAAGCAGACCGAATCTGTTAAAACTATTTAAGTTGCATTTGAACAGTTGCTTTCTTCACTTCATTTTTTGAGGACCTGGAAGGTTATATTGTTATCCCAATTATTGCGTGTGTTATAACCCTGAATCTGCTTAGCTATGCAAGTCAAATTGATACCTGCTGAAGGGCCTCTGGCCTAGTTCAGGACCCAGAGCAATAATTATAATTGGGGCAGTAGACCAGTGGTTTTCAACCTTTCTACCCTTGCAGATCAGCACCCATTTGTGAACTGGTGAGGGAAGATCTTTGCTCTTGACTATCTTGTGAGAGATGAAGTACTGGGTGTAGTTACCACAATGGAAAGTTAGTCAGTGAAAATAGGTACTTGACCAAGCTCCACGAGGGAGGAAGAGCAGAAGGTGGGGTTGGACTTCAAGTTCTTTTGACTCTTGGTCACCAAATTGTAGTACCTCCACCTTTAGTTCCTGTTAGTACACTCCAGAATAATTGCTCTGCATGCGTCCACACTGCGTATCAAATCTTTAAAAGTAGTCATGCCAATGGCCCATTACTTATCATGCTATTTATCATTTTTATTTATTATGTTATTTATCTTTTCTTTTTTTTGCTTTTTGGATCACACCCAGCAATGCTCAGGGGTTTCTCCTGGCTCTGCACTCAGGAATTACTCCTGGCGGTGCTGGGGAGACCATATGGGATGCCGGGATCGAACCCTGGCTGGCATGGGCCGGCCACGTGCAAGACAAATGCCCTACCCGCTGGGCTATTGCTCCGCCACAAGTTATTTATCATTTTTATTTATCATGTTATTTATCATTTTTTATTTATTATGTTTCACCCATGTGACACCTGGGCAAGCTGTGTGCCTACTCTTATGGCATTAGACATCAACTTTGCTCCCTCTACTTTTGAAATGCAAATCTGAAGAATTGTGAGGAACCCACATCCAGAATGCATTATTTATTTACTTAGGGGGGAGACCTTCCTTAGCCACATCTGGATCAAGGCAGTAGAAGGAAGCCCTGAGGTGTTCTCAATAACTGAGGTATCTGTCATCTACCATGGACTGGTATTTTACACAATTACAAACATGCAGCAGCTTGTGGTTCCATTTTTTCTTGAAACAGATTTCCGGGCATTCTTGATTGTCTTCTTTTGTCTCTGTGCTCAACAATGGTGATTGTGATGTGGACAGTTTGCATAGAACTTATTTATTTGCTTCGTAAGTTTGTTTCAGTCACTCTGATTGACAAGATAGTTAATCACTTGATCACTTGAATCCCGTTATTCATCGATTTGCTCGAGCGGGCGCCAGTAACATTTCCATTGGACCCTATCACGTGCCAATGTAGCCCAATGGCATCTGGTTGATTCAGGAATATGAAGAGCCTCAAACCGTTCCTTCAGGGTCTTAACAAGGAAGTCTGACCATCTTGTAGGTGGGCGGCCACGTGATCTTTTGACATCCCGTGGGATCCAGTCGGTAACGGCTCTAGTCCAGCGGTTGTCTCCAAATCGCATTACATGTCCAGCCCATCTGATTTTCGATGCCTTGGCAAACGAGACAGCGTCCCTGATTCTGGAATAGCGACAGGTACACCCGCCAGAGGAGAAACCAGCTTTCTCCGTTGAACCCCCTACACTCCATGGACCACGAGAGCAACTTCCGACCCGAGTCCACCATCCCGATGGAGCCTCGGAGGAGCCCAGAGAAACCCCCACACCTTGCTGGCAGCGATCTGTGTCACAATCCACACTCTGCAGCTGGTAAGATCTCCCCACAGCATATTAATCCAGTCTCCAGCCCACAGATTAATCCAGTCTCCAGCCCAGCTTGTCAGAAACCCAGCCTACAAGGACCCGCCCTGCAGAGACCCGCCCTTCAGAGGAGAGTATTTCAAACCCAGAAATGCTTGAGCCTAAGACACAGGTACACCCGGCAGAGGAGAAACCAGCTTTCCCGTTCGCGCGGCCGCACGACTTACCTCCAAACTACCACAAATATTCTACCCACCCCTCTGAGAGAGTCCCACAAAGTAATGAGAATATAGTGCCCGCATGGCAGAGCCTGGCAAGCTGTCCGATGCGTGTTCGATATGCCAAATCCAGTAACAAAAATGTTTATTTTCCTGACCCGAAAGAGCCCTTAATATGGCAGCAGTAAGAAAGGCAAACAAGCAGTGCATGATAAAATTTCAAGGCTGTCCTAGGCTGCCAAAACTAAGAAGGACTAAAATGACTGTCTGTACTTTCAATGCACGTACACTGGCAACGGAAGCATATATTGAGGATCTGATGCTGCAAGCAAGAAAGATCAAGTACGACATCATTGGTCTGACTGAGACGAGGAGGCGTCAGTCGCATCATGCTGTATTTGACACGGAGAAGAATTGTTCCTTGGAACATGTGATGAAAGAGGCGTCGGTGGCGTTGGTGTCCTTGTCAACACGAACATGGCTGTCAACATTGATTCATTTGAATGCCTAACAAACCGAATAGGACGATTACACTTGAGGAGATGTGGCCCACTGCCAGCAATTTCTATCTTCATTGTCTATGCACCAACATCCACATACAAAGAAGATGAAATTGAGAAATTCTACATGGAATTGGAGGAGTTCTATAAAAAAGATCACACCTTCTACAAGATCATAGTCGGTGATTTTAATGCCAAGATAGGACCGAGAAGATCGGCTGAAGAACTCCACATCGGGACCCATGGCCTAGAATGGAACGAACAAGGTGAGAGACTATCTGAGTTCATCATGTCCACCAAGACTATTCATGGGAACTCACAGTTTCAGAAAGCTGAAGTGAAACGTTGGACATGGGAATCTCCTGGCGGACAGTTCCACAATGAAATTGACCACATCATCTTCAATCGACGGTTTTGTCTGACCGATGTTGCTGTCGTCCCCAAATTCCACACAGGATCGGACCACCGTCTCCTTCGTGCAAAATTCTACTTCCCGCAACGGGGAGAAAAGGCTGCAAAGTTTAAGAAGAGAACTCCCAGAACGACCACCAACTGGGCACTCTTTGGCACTATTGCGGCAACATGGGAAGATACCATCGTTGATAACATCGATGAAGAATACAACCGACTGGTTCAGCACCTCCATGATTGTGCGAAGAATGCCGAGAGAGAGCAAGACACAAAAGGACGCTTGTCTTCAGAAACTCTTGAGCTCATTCGCCAACGTGGCAAGGCGCGAGCCTCAGGAGACCTAATGCTAACGTCCAAGCTTGCTAAACAGTGCAGAGAAGCGATAAAAGCAGACCTCAAAGACAGAAGAGCAGAAATACTGGAAGATGCAGCAGAAGCCGGGAAAAGTATTCGCACTGCCCGCCTGTCCTTCGCCAACTATAAGACCAAGATGACTGCCCTCCGACGCCCTGATGGATCTATCACATCTTCCAGAAAGGTAATGGAGAAGATTATCCAGGACTTCTACTCAAATCTCTTTGATAGCCACATCCACCTGCCCACATACCAAATTCCACAGGATGGATATGTCATTCCCAACGTTCTCCCTTCTGAAATCCGACATGCCATCTCATCGGTAAAGAAGGGAACAGCACCAGGCCCAGACAAAGTCAGACCCGAACATCTGAAGAATCTGCCATCGGTACTCATCAATACACTAGCTCGGCTCTTCATACGCTACCTGTCCGAATGCAAGGTGCCCTCCCAATGGAAAACCAGCAGGACAGTTCTACTGTTCAAGAAGGGAGACATTCATGACATCGGCAACTATCGCCCCATCTGCCTGTTGTCTGTCATCTACAAGCTGTTTACACGAGTCATCCTGAACAGGATTAGCAGAACACTAGATGAAGGTCAACCATGCGAGCAAGCAGGTTTCCGGAAAGGATTCAGCACAATCGACCATATCCACACAGTAACCAAGCTCATTGAGGTTTGTAGGGAGTACAAGATGCCACTCTGTCTCACGTTCATTGATTTACAGAAAGCCTTTGATTCTGTGGAGACTGAAGCAGTCATCGAAGCCCTAGTCAAACAGGGTGTTCAAACCCAATACATCAAGATCCTTCGTGAGCTGTATTACGGATTCACCACCAGGATCTCACCATTCTACAAAGAAGTGATCATTGATGTCAAAAGAGGGGTTCGACAGGGTGATACCATCTCACCAAAACTCTTCAGTGCCACCCTCGAGAACATCATGAGACAATTAGAATGGGAAGGAATGGGAGTGAAGATAGATGGTCGGCAACTACACCACCTCCGCTTCGCTGATGACATCGTTCTAATAACACCAAATATTAGCCAAGCGGCACAAATGCTGGCTGACTTTGACCGAGAATGTGGAAAGGTAGGTCTACAGCTGAATCTGAAGAAAACTATGTTCATGAGAAATGAACTAGTTCCAGAGGCCCCATTCACTCTCAATGGAACAAACATCTCTGAATGCAGCAGTTATGTGTACCTAGGTCAAGAAGTCAACATGATGAACGACCTAAAACCTGAGCTGCGCAGGGAGGAAGAGAGCGGCATGGAATGCCTTCAAAGGCATCGAAGAAATAGCTAAAAGGACAAAGAACCTCCGGCTCGGGCACATCTCTTCGACTCCACCGTTCTCCCTGCATTAACATACGCCTCAGAGACCTGGGCCCTACGAAAGCAGGATGAGAATGCTATCCGGGTCTAAGATGGTTAATGATAGATTTTAATGCACACAGTGTCTCCACACCACAGCACCCCTCCACCGTGACCTCAAGGCCTTCTTCAAGAGCCCCTCAATGCTAGATTTTTCATCTTAAACACCCTTATTTAATATGTGAAATGTTGTTGTGGCTAATTTGGTTGTTGGTATGACAGAATTGTGGTACAAACATTTGAAAGAATTGAAATGTTGGAAATTTCCTTTGAAAAGAGACAGCTGGACTCCTGTTATTATTAATAATGAAGAGAACCAACCAAAAGGAACCAAAAAGGAAGAACAAACCAAAAGCTTATAAATGTGACATTTTGTGTCCACAAGAACAGTAAGGAGATGCTACCTCCTGCTGTAGGCAAAAAAAATAATCTCAGTCCTGAGATCATTTTTTTTCTATTTTTATTTAAGGCACCATGATTTACTGTATTGAGACCATTCTTAAGTCATAATCTTGCTTGGCTTCACTTTTAGATCCACAAGTAAGCATTTGCCTTTAGTTAAATGAATTGCCAGCGAGGTGTGGCTATAAAACAAGCTAGTTCAATGTGCACATAGAGTGCTTGTAGGCAAAGTTAGTCCCTTTTGTCAGGAATCAGCTGCTTCAAGAGTTTGGTGGGTTCTGCTTGGCATGTCTTGGGCACTTACTCTCAGAGGTAGGAGTCTATATTTTGCAAGAGCTTCCTTGGTTGTTATTTACCAGAGGACTTCCAGCACTTTCTAACCTGTGCAGTTATCTCAGCTTACCTTGGCCAAGACTGTGGGGACAATCCTGAGTTCAGAGGCTTTGCTATTAGTGATTGTTTTTTCTATGGCCCAGGTAGTACAGGCTTACTGGCCAGCCTGTGTTTGGGGTAACTGAGGCATTCAATATTCCAACGCCAATCCCACCACCACTGTCATCTTCCCTCCACTATTATCTCCATCATCCCAACCACCACTCAAGCCTGTCCAACTAGATTACCCACAATAATTTATATTCCTTGTTGTCATTAAATGGCTAATGGAATGATCAAAACTTATTTCTGTAGAAGAAAATTTGTGAAAATTGTTGTATCTCACCATGGGGACATTAAGTCCTTGTCTGAGTTTTTATTAAACAGCTGTTGCAAGTTAAGCCTCTGTATTAATGTTAGTCAAGATTGGTTGGCTTCTGTGTTACAGCCCATCCAATCCGGTGTGCTCCTACTGGGATGTCAGTGTTGCAGAGTTTGGACATGTCAAGTGGCCTGAATGTGTGCTCCAGAAAAACCAGAATATTTCACTGGGCAGTTAACTGGGCAGTTGAATATTTAACTGGGCATGGCTGCCAGGTTTTCCTGAAGTACAGGGAGGTGGGGGAAGGTCTTGCACCCCAGCTCTGAGAAAGCCAGTAGTTTTCAGCCACAAAGACCCATGTACCTGGGGTTTTCGGCTTGTTTGATTCTCTATGACTCTCAGTTCTGAGGCATCGGGGTCTGGCTGGATGCATGACAGCAGCAATGGGATGTGGTGGTGGCTGTTACAGTTTTGTTGAGGGAGAAGCTGACCCATCCTCCATCTGAGATTGCGCCAGAGCTCTTGTAATTACTGGGATAGAAGTGTCATATTCTTTGAGGGAGGTAGGGGGTTATTGACACACCCCCAGTATTGTTCAGATCTTACTCCTGGTTCTGTGCTCAGGGATCACTATAATCAAATGTGGTACTGGGGATTAAAACAAGATCAGCCACATTCATGGCATGTGCCTTAACCTGGGTGCTATTTCTCCTTCCCTGGCTGTTTTATTCTTAAGATCTCCTGAACTCTTGTGTTTAGTCAGCCATGGTGGGGGCTTAGCTCCTTGCACTGCACACAAGGTTGGACTGAAAACCTGAGTGGACTCTCCTGCCTTGCCTCTGCCCATTACTGCCTTGGTGTCTGCCCTTTGCTAAGTGTCACTGGTGTGACAGAGTTTTAAGTTCAAGTTCCAGCCCTGCTAGCTGCAAGTTGTGTACAGTAGTTCTCACTGAATCATGATTTCCTCCTCAGTGGGAACAGTGACTGAGACTAGTTGGTGAGTAGAAACTGTTTGGTAGAATCACTGGGAAGTGGAGTGAGATCAAGAGTAGGAAGGGCCTGACAGAGCCAGGATGGTTTCCTCTGATTCACCAGGCGGCTCCTCTTCCTGCCTTACGCTCTTTAGCTCAGCCTTGCCATCTCCCCTTGCACTCTACTTGTTTCTCCTGACCACTTGGTGTCTGGGACCCTATCTTGGTCACAGTGAGCTCCACAGACCACAAAACTCTCCTCTGTACCCTGCTACCCTCAATGCTGACTCTCTCGCCCTTTTACTGATGTAGTCACTCCAGATTTCCACTCCTTTGCACTCTTTTGTGCATATTTATTACTGTTCTTATTTTGTTTCCCAATGGAGCAATCTTGTTCTATGGTTAGAGGAAGTTTTGCTAGATGGACTGTTAGGGGAAGAGATGATGAACAGCAGATAAACAAAGTGTGTGGGGTTACATGAAGCCTGTGTCAGGCACTAAGCTCTTTTCTGCTTTCAGGTTGCGTGTTTGAGGGTGTGCAGTACCGAGAAGGGGAGACGTTTCAGCCGGAAGGAAACAAATGCACCAAGTGTTCCTGTGTTGTAAGTGCTGTCTTGGCTTATGTTACTACAATGTTCTTTCTGGTTCATTGCTGCAGGGACTTGCCAAAATCAGTCTTGATTTCCTTTACAGTCTGACCTTCTCCCTTCTGGTGTGCAAATTAGGGGAAAACTCTCTTGAATTTTTTTTCTCTTGAATTTTTAAGGCAGGTTTCTCATTAGCAGCAATATAACATTCTGGCCTGGGATACTCTTTTGTGGGGGGGGCTCTCTTGTATGCTTTAGACTGATCAGAAGCATCAATTTTCTCTGCCCACCAGTTTTCAGTAGCTCTCCTCCATTCAGTTTTAGCCACTGAGATTTCAGAGGAATTGACAGACATCCCCTTGAGAATAGAGTGTTCCTGATTGAGAACCATGGTCCAAAAAACTGAGGCGCAGAGAGGCATATTTCTGCCTGCTTCATTCTTTGGGGCCTCATGGATTCTAAGCATTCATTAAGGTACCTGGTGAATACTTTAATGCAAACGTGAACAGATGGGGAGGAACTCAGCTTGTTTAATGTATTCTGAGTGATGGGAGAACTTGATCACAGGGTTGATCTTAGATTTGCTTTATTAAGCTTTATAGGTTATCTACCACACTCATCTTCAAAATACTTAAGAATTTGCAAGAAGGGCTTGGGTATATGATGCAAGTTTAAAGAGATCTTTGTTAATGTATTATAAATTTGTAGTAATATTATTGGTAGCAGTGGTGGGAATGATGATGATATGAAATCTAGTTTTAACCAGCTGTTCCAAATAATTTTCATTAGAAAATTAGTAAGACCACATATATTTTTAAGTGCTTAAGCATTTGTAACAAAGAACATACAGTACATATCCGGAATATTGAAAAAAAACCCCTACAACCTGGGGAACTCTGTCATCTTAATTTCACCAAAGTATAATCGCATATGGATTGCCATCACTCACAGCATTTCTTTTACATGCTTACATAGTCATTTTTCTCTGCAGTCTTTCTGTGGTCTTTCCCTTCCTGTGGCACACATGTAAATGTATCTAGAGTTCAGATTACAGTAAACGTAACCAGGAGCAATGGCTTTTAGCTGGAGGAGGAAGAAGAAAGGAAAGGAGGGAGAAAAAAGGAGAAAATATATGTAACACATTAAGTTATGTAATTCACACAGTAAAATATATAAGAATGCAAGTAATTTACTAATGAAGAGGAATTTAAATTTGTATATGCAGACATCTATTTTTTCCTTTTTTGCCAGTTCTAGTTAGTTTTATGTTATTTTTCTATGTGAATTACAAGATGTTCATGGTAGAATTTTGATCTAAAACCCATCCCTCCACCCTTGCCCATCTCCCATCACCAGTGTCCCCACCTCCCTCCCCTTTCCCCAGCCTGCCTCCATGGCAGGTTCTTTACCTCTTTTTTCTCTTTCTCTCTCTCCTTGTCACTTCCCTTTGTAACACACTGTAGATTGTAATATATTCTAGAACATGACTGGTTCCACTAGTTTGATTACTGGATTTGGACAATGAAAATGGCAGCTATTATGGTGAGCAAGTCTCATCTGGCTGCTTCTGAGGCCCTACAGAGGTAACGGGCTAACACCCAAAACCCATCTCTCCCCGTCTGAGTCTCTGCATTATGCTCGAGAGCCCTGTGGCAGTTCATGGGCGGGGTCACCAGGTCTCTGGGACAGGTCAGAGAGGGAATGGGGTTCTCAGCTCCAACTCCAGGAACACCCAGTGACTTCCGCCTCCAAGAGCTGCCTACTGGGCTCAAACTCAGCTGCTCTAGGCTGGTCTTGAGATCAGTATCTCTCCTACATGGGTTCTGATGAGCTGTAGGGTTCGGACCCTGAAAATGGTGGCTATTATGGTGAGCAAGTCTCATCTAGCTGCTTCCGAGGCCCTACAGAGGTGATGGGCCAACACCCAAAACCCATCTTGCCTCCTGGGAGCCTCATAGTCAGCTGAGTTAGGGGAGAGCCGGATGGCAGCTCCCCCCCCCCATGCGTCTGACACTCTCATCTTTCTCTCTATCTTTATTTCTGTCTCTGTATATTTCTCTCTCTTCTCTTACACCTTGTGACTTGCCTTACAGTTTATGATGCAATTATCTATGTGTATATTCTGTAGTGAGTTCTAGTGTGACATTATAGTTCCTCATTCCCCATCAACCTCCCCAGTTTGTTACAACTACAATGATCATTATGGTGTACAGATGTGAAAGATTCTGGGAAGGACCTGTTCCTAGCCTACTTTGTTATCTAAGCGCACTGTCACAGCTGTGCATCTGGTCTGCCCCTTGTCCACTTCATCTGGTTGTGGAGGCTGTGAGCCCATAGCCATGCCTACCGGCATGGAGAGGGAGGAGCCCAAATCCCTGCTCCAATTCCGGCCACTGTGGCTTCCCCCCCACATGACTGCTTTACCCTAGGAGCTACTTTGGTCTCTGCCAGGAACTAGCCGATTCCTCAGAGACTCCATGATCTGCTCCGTGGGGTCGGGCAGCGCAGCGCAGCTGTGCATTTGGTCTGTTCCTTGTCCAGTTCATCTCTGTTGTTGCTGTTTTTGGCATATAGAATACATCATGGTAGCTTTCCAGGCTCTGCCATGGCTTTGGGCTCATCCCTGGGGGCCCAGTCTTTTCCCTCTGTCAGACCATCCACCATCCAGGGCCCATGGGGCAGAGCTCTGGGGGGTGTAGACAAGCTGCCCAGGCCTGCTAGACATTGATAGCATAGCCAATGTTGGCACCAACAACTGTGAACTCTTTGACATAGGACTGGTCTATCAGTCCTTAGGGATATAGTTGATTTAGTAAGATTTTGAGCACAAAATACCAGCAGTGAACCAGAGATGGAATAACACAAACTCAGTCATATTTGTGAATGTGAGCCTCCAGTTGTACCTTTTCCACCTGCTCACCTGCCTCATGCCTGGACAAAACAGGTCATCATACCTAACCATCACATTGCAACTTTACATCCCTGGTCCAGACACAATGAAGAAGTGGAGGAATGTACCAGCATTAATGGATGCTCATAAAAACATGAGGATAACACAAGAGTTCTCTAAACTCTATGATGAAGATATCGTTGTGACAGTATCTCAGAATATTCAGTGAATTGAGAAACACACAGAAGAAAGGTCCAACAAGGAAAGTATGAGAATGCTTACATCAGAAATCAATGAGCTGTTTTCAGTGAACATAGTAGGTCAACTGAAAAGGATGATAGAAGGATTCAGCAGCAGAATTATGGGAGAAGCCAATGGATAAGTCAGTGTGCTTGAAATTAGGGTAGAGGAAATCATGTAAAAGAACAGAAGGAAAAATGAATTAAGAAATGTGACAGAAATAGAAGAAATATATGGGATATCATCAAAAGGAATAACATTTACATCATTAAGTTTCCAGAAGAGGAAGAAAGAGGGAATAGGGAAAGAATGACTTGTTGACAGTGGAGAACTTTCCCAATCTTAAGAGCAGTTGTATGTCCAGATTTAAGATGCTCAAAGAATTCCAAACAAAATAAATGCAAATAGAAGAACCCCAAGACACATTGTAATTGAGTGGCAAAAGCAAAAGACACCAGAGAATCCTGAAACCAAAATAGCAGAGCTAAGACTCACATATAAGGGAGCTTTATAAGTCTCATGAAAGATCTATCAATGATATCCTCTAGGGACAAAGCCAGATCCTCATCAACACCAGATGGAAATGATGTTATAGACTCGACACATTGAACAAAATATCATTCAAACACAAATGCTCTGTCTAGCTAGGTTACTTCTCAAATTTGAAAGAGTTTTACCTTGTGCAAAAGTAAGTGCTTTAGTCAACTACAGCATGTGTGTATATGCATACATTGTTTACACATGAGATGTTGATCTTTAATGTTCTGAATAGTTATACATCCACGAGCATGTACATGCACACAGCTGAAGAACACTGGGGCGCTAGCTTTTTCTTAAACCATTACCTTGCTTATACCTTTCTTATTTATATTATTATTATTGTTATTAATATTATTTGTTTTGGGGCCTCATCTGAAAATGCTTATGTGTGGCTCTGCACTCAAGAATTACTTCTGGTGGTGCTTGGGGACCATATGGGACGCTGGGAATTAAACCCAGGTTGGCTGCACGCAAGTCAAATACTCTACCTGCTGTGCTGTCACTCAGGCGACCTACTTGTACCTTTAGCCATTTGCTTAAACTACTGTGCTTACTTATTTCTTTCTTCTATTTTTTGACTCCCCTAAGCTGTTTATTTTACAAATTGTATTAATTATTAGTGGCAATGGTAGAGCTGGAGTGCACCTTTTCCAACCTACATGAATAGTAAGTATGGTGGAGTTTGTGACCTGTCCAAACTCATAGTGACTTACAGCTTCAGTCGTCAGCTTTCACATCTCCCTGCGCTTGTGGGCTGGTCTTGTACCCCACTGCATATGGGTGTTTCTTCTGAGAGCCTTCTAGAATGAATTGATGAAGATAACCTCGAAAATGTATGTGGATACTTCACCAACCCAGTAAGAACTCAGGATTCTCGAAGCCCCACTGTCATGTCCAGTTCATTCCTCAGCAATAGACCAGAGTCTTTGGCACAAACTTCAGCTAGTGAACACCATGATTCACAGGCTGGCTGTAGGTCTCACCCTTTGGCAACAGATATGTGCAGCATCCATGGAAAATGCGAATATCATATATAATGTAAGCTGGCTTCACCTTGTAACCTAGTCTGCACACTTTATCCCACCTGCTGGGCTAAGGCAGGTGAAATGCCAAGAGTAAAAGGATTGCTGGAAGTATCCTTGCAGGAGGAAACATGTCACGTGCCACTGCTGCTTCCTCCTGAGCTGCCCAATGCGCTCACATGTTACCATCTTGGCTTATTGATGGCTGACACCAACACAAAGGGTCACTGTCCCTGTTTGGAATTCCTTTCTGCTCTTCGCCTAGTGGGTACACTTGACCATTCAAAATCATTGTCACCCCAGATTGCTACTCTCTGCTGCACGTCCTCAGGCAGAAGCAGCCAGTTTGCTCATCTGTGTTCCTAAGGTTCATAGTCTTGCTGACTAGCTAGTTTATGAAGCAATTTTGCCTTGCTCCTTCCCTCCCAAGTTCTCTCCTGCCTTCCCTTTGTCCCCAATCAGTTGAAAATTTGTGCAGTATATTATGTTTATTTTCATGTTCTGTGTTAGAATGTGTAATCCATCAGGGAAAGGCCAGTCTCCCTAACTCTAGGTAAGTCTGTCATCAGCAAAGCGGAGGTGGTGTAGTTGGCGACCATCTATCTTCATTCCCATTCCTTCCCATTCCCATGGGAATGGGAAGGAACATCGCATGATGTTCTCGGGGTGGCACTGAAGAGTTTTGATGAAATGGTATCACCCTGTCGAACACCTCTTTTGACATCGATGATCACTTCTTTGTAGAATGGTGAGATCCTGTTGGTGAATCTGTAATACAGCTCACGAAGGATCTTGATGTATTGGGTTTGAATGCCCTGTTTGTCTAGGGCTTCGATGACCGCTTCAGTCTTCTCAGAATCAAAGGCTTAGCCATAGTTACTTGTTTGTTTTTGATCAACTCACCATGATTTATAGTTACAAAGTAATTTGCTATTTAGTTTCAGGTGTACAATGCTCTCTTCACTAATGTCCACTTCTCTCTTCCAGTGTCACCAGTTTCCCTTCTGCCCCAGCCTGCTTCTGTTGCAGGCACTTTCCCCTCAACTGTTACCATAGTGTTCCTTTCCTTAACTTTATCTTCCACCCTCACCCAGTGGCAAGCTTCCTACTGAAGACTCGTCTCTGCTCTCTGTTTCTATTGCCTTTGGCCTTTTTTTTTATCTCCCTAAGAAGTTTCTTTATATTCTGTATATGAGAGAGTTTAATTTGTATGTGTCCCTCTCCCTCTAATTCCACTCAGCATAATACTCTTCAGATCCCTTTATGCAGCGGCAAATTGCATTACTGTCTTTTTTTATGACAGTATAGTAGTATTCCATTGTGTATATGTACTGTAGTTTCTTTATACAGTCATCTGTTCTTGTATAACCTTTTTAATAGCTATTGAACTCTGAGTGCTCAGGATTCTGCCCTCAGTATCATCTTATGATGATCCTAAATACTCCCTTTGATCCTCATTTTTCTATCCTCAGTGTTTACCTGTGGACTTCAGGGATGCTAGAATCTTCTTTCATTATTGCTTTCTTATAGTAGGACTTCACTAAAACTCAGGAGCTGTGTCTCTTCCAAATGGTTGGCCATCAATCCCTGCTTGCCCAGGAGAGTAATTCCCGTTACACACCAATTTTGGCTAGATTATTTGCCTTAGTTCACAGCCTATGGCGTCATGTCTATGAGAAGCAGGCTCAATGTCTTTCACTGTCTCAGTGGTATCTTCTACTTTCAAGTAAATATCCCCAAGGCCATCAAGCTTATCATTTACATTAATCTTATTGGGCACACTCTCCAAATTGGTGAAAATCTATTCATGTTTCTTGAATGTAGTGTCAGAGGCAGACAACCAGAAACACTCCATGTGACTGTGATGGATTCCTTCAAAATGGAACAAATGTCTTACATGTCATTTTGCAGTCTTGGTGTAGGTCGGACGGTATCAGTGGCATTCCAGACAGTTGAGAACACACCAGCATTTCAAGATATCTGGAGTAAATTTCATAAGCTCTCTCCTTACCATTCCAGAAGTACATCATCTAACATTTTTAGGTGCAACTATCATCATGACTCATGAAGAAAATGCAAAACTTTTCCATACTTGCTAAACTTAATCATCCTCATTTACCCAAAATATAAATAAGAGAGCCATGAAAATTGCTTCTGTGAGACCCTAATACTAATCAGCTGGCATTAGCCTTGAGTTCCTTAGTGGTTCTAGAGGGTTGACAGAGTGTATCAGTGCATTTCTTACAGCACATGTTCAACATTGTTCAGTCCTACGTTCATTTTAAAAATGCAAGGTGTTCATTTCCTGTATAAAGCCCACCACACAGATGTGTTTCTCCTATGTTTCACTTTGACTTTTCATTCCCTTCTTACCTGCACAGCACACAGTTCTCTGGAAGTCTTTGTTCCTTCAAATTTATAGGCAACAGGATGGTGCAATTGGCACAGACCTTTCAGTAAATTCTGACGTCTTCAGGCTTGTACTGTGGTGCCAATAACAGATGTATGTGTTCTTTTTTACCAGTCTATTTTAAGAACACTACTGGCTCTGAGTTGTTGGAAATTGCTCACTGGGGGGGAGGAGTGTAGCCGATGGAGTTGTAGGACACTCTTAAAAGAGTGGCAAGTCCTTGTCTGTAAAACCAGCCAAATTAACCGGCCAAGATCAATTACATTTGCTGACAAAGGCGTATTAAGTTCAGAGGATTTTTACTAATAAACATGGCTTGTTAATAGGCTGTCTGTGATGAAGGAGCTGTACTTTATTGGCTCTTAGAAGCCCTGAAGTCTATAAACACCTTTGCTCTCACTTACACGTTAGATATTGCGCAGTGCTGTGTCCCCGGGAAAATGAGACTCCTAGGAAGGATATTTGGAGAGACAAAGAAAGTGGTGATCTTCATGGTGCCCATTCCTTTTAGACTGAGTTCCTTAAGAGCTTCTGGCATACCTTGGCCTGGCCTGGTTTCTGCCCAGCAACCTGGATTTATCATTGGCTCTCCCTTATTCTATCTGCTCAGGTTCCTCCGGCTTCTGGGAAGATGCTTTTGGTTCCTTAGCACAAATCATATGGATCCCACTGGCCACATCAACTATGACCCTGTCGGCAGTGCAGTCTTAGGCCCTACCTTAGAACTACTGAATTGAAATCTGCAGTTAACAGGATTCTCAGAGGGTTCATTTGTTAAGCAGAATTTACGATACACTGATCTAATGATCTCTGGCCTTTGCCTAGGCAATATTTCTTTCTTTCCTTTTCTTTTTTTTTTTTTTTGCCTTTCTGCTCCTTCCATGTTACCCTTCTATCTAATACCCCTTCATTCTGTTCCTGGAAACTCAAACATCCTTCTTTGGGAAAGTTAGATTCTGACTCCCAAGAGCCATGTTTTACTTTCCCAACATTTTAAATACTTAATGGGTTGTAATTAGACATTTTTTGGGGCAGAGTCAAGAGTATATTTGATTCTATGAGGATAGAAGTGTGACTTTGTATCTTTAGGGATAGAATATAAAGGGCATTTATAATAATTGCTGAATTCATGAATAAATGAATGCTGAGTTAAATTTTCCTATCTCTCTCATTGGTCCTCTCTCTCCTCTGCTACTTTTCTCCCCCTAAGCCTGCACACTTAAATTTTACCAATTTAGCATGGAACAGGGAGAAACACATCACAGTAGATGAGCTCAGAAAGCAAAATGGATTTATATGCAACTGTTGTTGTAGCATTTATAATCAATTGCTTGTGTATGGAATGTGATGGATTTCCTAGGGATGTGAAAGTATTGTTCAAGCCCCAGGGGACTTACCACCTAGGACAATAGAGAGGGTCAGTGGCGGGAGCATTCATTTCCGATTCAGGCTGGGGAAGGAACGACCCCCATGCTGCTCCATCAACATTGCCCAAACCTGAAGTATGGGGGGAACTCCTCCAACCTCGGTCTATTCCAGCGAGTTTCAGTTTCTTGTAGCAAGAAGCAGCGAGACACATACAATCTCTTTTCTTTTTTAAAAAAAAATATTTTAGGCACCATGATTCAAAATGCTATTAATGATAGGATTACATGCATAACTCATTCCTGACCACACCCTCCACCAGCCTGTCCACATCCCTCCAACGTTGTCCCAGGGTCCCTCCCTCTTGCCATCTTTTGTGCAGTCACATGATGTCACCATAATCCAAGTTACTTGTTCTCCATTGCCACACCACTGATTCTCTGACATGGCGCTATGGGGCCCTCAGGCCTGAGTCTTTGCCCAGGACCTCTGCCTTTCTTGTGGTAATAGCTACAGTTTGGCATAGCTACAGTTTGATTATGTTTTGTTCTAGGCAGTCTTATATCTTCCTGTTCCACTGGGAGAAATTTGGCTACATCTGGGCAATAAATTGAAGAATTGAGCAATGATCGAGTATATCAGAGCTATGTGGGCAGCTCATCCAAGCTATGTAGGCCTGTGTAGTTAAAGATAATGGTCTGGAATATTGGTAATTACTGAAGTATTCTTTAAAATTTTTTTTTATATCACCGTGAGATAGACAATTACAAAGCTGTTCATGATTGGGTTTCAGTCATACAATGTCTCAGCATCCATCTGTCCACCAGTTAGTGTTTCCCACCATCAATGTACCCAGTTTCCCCTCCCAATCTCCCCTTCCACCCACGTGCCTCTATGTAGGCACATTTCTTCTTTCTCTTTCTTTTTCTCTCTCTATCTTCTTTTGTGCATTGTGGTTTGCAGTACTACACTAATTACTCAAGTATTCTGTTTTTATTATGGATATACCATCACTCTGAGAACAAAAAGGCTTTGGTTTTGAAGTCAGTTAAAAAATAAAAGGCTTTTTTTTTCTTTTCTTTTTAAATTTTAACACCATGAGATAGACTGTTACAAAGCTGTTTATGATTAGGTTTCAGTCACACAACGTTGCAGCACCCATTGCTCCACCAGTGCACATTTCCCACCACCAATGTCCATGGATTCTCTCCCCCCTCTCCCAGCCTGCCTCTATAGCAGGCACTTTGCCTCTTCTTTCCCTCTCTTTCTCTTTTCTTCCCCTCTCTCTCTCCCCCTCCCTTGTTCCCTGTCTGTCTCTCTCTCCTAAAACGCTTTTCTTTGAGGAATGGATATACTCTGCCACCAAGAGAGGCCTCCAGCTTGCTTAGACAATTGATTGTTGCCTTTCTTGTTTTTGTTGAGTTTATTGATCTGTATCTTCAGTGTTTTTTATTGAATGAGTTGGTCTAGTTGGGATTTTCTTTCCAGCTAAGGCTTCTACTCTCTTATCATGCCATTCTCTTTAGGTTGAATCCATAAATCTGCTGATGGTTAACCGCATAAATTCTGGCTTCTTGAAAATACTAAAATGGCTGATATTTATGTCAAAGTTGAGTTTTTGTTGACCATAAACCTTGATCCTTACGTCTATAGAGACTTAAAACAGGATCTAAAAAGAAAGAGGGTAAAGGTAGAAAACTCAGGAAGTGTGGAAAGATTTGGTATAATTTGGGTCTTTCAATCTGAGAATTTGATTTGAGTTGGGAAAGTTTGGTGATATACAGTGATATATATTTTGAAAGTTGGGGAAACCGAGGTAAAGGCTCTGAGGTATGTTTTATGAATATAGTACAGTTTATCTGTTGCCATTTAGATTCTTTCATCAAACTCTTGAAACCTATAGATGACTTAACTTTTTTTGTGGTAAAAAGATTGGTAATAACTTGTATATTTTAAGTCATATTTTAGCCTTGCCTTATGGGTTTTTAAGGCTGAATCCTGAAATTTAATCTTCACATATGTCTTTATTTTTTGTGATGTCTAAAGTTTTTTTCTAAATTATATATTTATGGTAATTTATAGCTGCAGCGTCCTATGGTGTTATTTTCCTGATAGAGAGTTACCATCTGAAAAACAGACCAATATGGAATTAGTTGAAAGAAAGTACTGCATCTGAACACTTAAGGGAAAATACAGTCAGAAAGGATAACAGCAAATACATTTTTTTAGAGTAATTTCTGACACTAATAGCTACTATTTTCAAAATTATCATGTAACCTAGGAGGCATCAGACCAACTTTAGGGAGGAAGAAACTAATACTTGGGGAAATTTAATAGCTTGCATACGATTAAAAAGACAAGCCCGAAATTATCTATTGTCTGATTATAAAGTTGCATATTCTCTGTCTCTCTGTCTCTGTTTCTGTCTCTCTCTCTCTCTCTCTCTCTCTCTCTCTCTCTCTCTCTCTGTCTCATTTACCCTTCTATACCTCACCAACCAGTGCACGTTTAAGATTTAAAAGGTGATTTTATATTGAAATTTGAAGTTTGAAATGTTATTTGTATGTATGGGAGATAAAGGTATTTTGAGGGAGAAATAATGTTGATGTGAGCATATACAAACTACCTCACATTGGGTATAAGAGATATTTGCACAATGAAAAATGTGAATTACACTTCTCTCTGAACCTCACAAATCTAAGCAAGTCTAAACTCAGACCATATTGCAACCTTGGGCATTCAGCCTAAGTATATGTCACCATGATGCCAAAGTGGATGAAGAACTCATATATGTTATGAAGACATATGATCTATAGTGCTTAGTCTTGCCAAGAAATTATGGATTCCTAAAGAAAATGTGATAGTGGTTGGGACAGTGCCATCCTCATTGTCTGTGCTTCCAAAGATAGAGAAATGAATATTTATCTGATATGGCCCATCTCTAGCCTTTATAATAATCACTGATGTAATTTAAGTATCTATTTTGAGTGTCCTTCATGGGGAATTTTCTGGACAAGTTTTCTAGGAAAATTTATTCACCTAGAGCCCTAGTGGTACCATGTTATGTAAAGTATCCTTCAGGAGGAATGAAAGAGAAGTTGTATAATTTCTTCTGAGCAATTGTTGTCTTCTGTCTTAGAAGCAGATGTATCAGAAATTGGAGTTACTTTCCAAATGGATCATGATACTTGGTAGAAGAATTAACCTGATTGATTGTCGTTCTTTATTATATCCCTAAAAAGAACATTGCTCCATTTTTCCTCTTTTATTCTTTTTAAAAAGGTCTGTCCTTTGATATGGCCCTTTCAGCTCCTAAAAGGATACTGATTTTATTCCCAAGAAAGGTACTGACTTTTCTAAACTCAAAAGTATTTTTCCAAATTTAACTATTTTTCTTTGAGTTATACAACCTTTTTTTCTACAGCAAACCAGTTTTTTATTCCTTTACCAGTGGATGTGTGGTATGTGTTATGTTCTCCCTTAGGCACTGGGTACTCAAAAGTGAACTGAACTTCACTTTCTTTTTTTAATTATAATCTATTGACTAGGGTGTATTCATTAAAAATAGTCCCAGGATCATTCTGTGCCATTTTTGTGTTCCAAATAAAAGTATTATATATAATTATATAATTCCTGATGTATGGAAAAGTAGAAAAAAAATGTACAATGCAAAGATTACCTCTGTTAATGTAATTTTTCCAAGATTTTTGCCTCCATATTTGCATGTAATTATATAGCTAGCTAAATACTCATCTATATGCAGTTTTGTGTCCTGATTCTTTGCTTATATTTTCTTCTCACTTTCCTTTCCCTTTATTGTTATTATTATTATTTTGTAATAACTGGGGAATCTCAAATATGTAGTCACAGTACTCATAAGTATTTGGTTGTGGTGTGCTGAAGATCACAGTTTGCTGTAGGACCTGGGTTTCAAAACAGCAGAACAGCTGTTTTCACCTTCAGACCTACAGATTGGTGCTAGAGATTAAACCAGTACACAGATCCACCAACCCCCAGCTTGCCAAGTCCCCTTTTATTTTTTTAATGAATAATATGGTCATTTTCATTTATGTGGATTTTTGTTTTTGGGTCACTCCCAGTGGTACTCAGACCTCACTCCTGGTTCTGCACTCAGGGTCACTCCTGAGTGACTCGGGGACTATGTGAAGTACTGGGGATTACATGCAGGTAAGCCTTATTCAAGGCAATACCAGGCCCACTGTGCTATTACTCCAGCCTATCTGTTAATTTTTATTTAATATTATGCTGTAATTTTACTTCCATGTTATTATAAAGTAATCAAAATAATTTTAACATATTAATATTATAATATAATGTCATAATATTCAGTTTTAATATACAAATATCTGAGTTTAATATCTGGATATTATATTAATATGCTGTGCCTTATTTAATCATTTTTGTATTAAAAAATTGAGATGTTAAATTTTTAAGTATATAGCAAATCACTGTATCACTGTCTTCCGTTCATCATTGATTTGCTCAAGCGGGCACCAGTAACATCTCCATATGTCCTGTCTCATGCTAGTAGAGCCCAAGGGCATCTGCTTGCTCCAGGAACATAAAGAGCCTCAAATAATTATATTAGATCACGGGAATGACCTAACATAAAGGTTACTGGTATTTGTCATATCAAATACTACACGAGCAGCTTGCCAGGCTTGCCGTGCAGGTGGCATACTCTTGTAGTCATCTCTAAATCCAGCATTTATTGATGAACCGCAGGGCTGCAAGCAGCCGCATGAGCTGGGCTGTGATAGGCTGGTCTGCTGGGTGGAGTTCTGAGGAGAGGGAAGTCCGGTCAGAACAATAACTCAGCAGGTAGTGCATTTGCCTTGCTTTTGGATACCAGCATTAGATTCCCAGCACCCCATATGGTCTCCTAGCCCCCACCAGGAGTTATCCCTGAATAGAGAGCCAGCAATAATCCCTGAGTAGTGTGGGGTGTGCCTAGAAAGCCTAAGAAAAGAGAAAAAGACAGTCATTCCTTTGTTTCTAAGATTACTTTCTGAGGCTAAACTCATAAAAGTATATAATTAGTGGATCAGAATAGTGACATTTTAAGGTGTGTGTACTATTAAAATTCCTTATATTAATGATGTCTGAGTTTCCACTTCAGTTCAGACCTAGGTATATATCTTTCTGGATCAAAATTATTGGTTAATTTGGAAACCTTATTTTCATTGGCATTTGGTTTCTGAACTGCACAGTTTTTATATGTTTATCAGTCATTTGTATTTCTTGTATGAATTGTGTGCTTTTGTTCCAGGTCTTGGTTCCTCTATATTTTCTGTAAGGTGGTTGTAGTTCAGATGAAGTTTACATATGACAAATAGGAGTCTTTAGGTGCACTTTGTAAAATACAGAAGAAAGTGCCATGTGTGTTTTGACCTTAGTGTGTGCTCTGAATTTTGGATTATGGCAGAGTTTTCTGAAATCCGTGTCTTCTTCCAATCTTTTCTCCTCAAATCTTGATCCAACTATATTAACAAAGAGAGGAGTGACTCAACACTGTCAGCTCCCAGATTTAATTAATCCAAGCCTTTTCTTTAGTTAAGCTCCTCTCTTTCAATCTTCCACTCCTTTGTTTAGACAATGACCATCTGTACCTGCTCCCATAGTAAAAGGGAAGAGATGCTTTGAGTTTCCATGAGGACCTTCCCTTATTCAAGTCTGTCTATCCTCTCACCCCCTCTCTCTCTTTCTTCCCAGACCTTTCCTACCTTCCATCTCATATTTGGATTCTTGCTTCTGTTTCTTTCTGCCTCCACTAGGTCTGTTTTTGATTTACATTTCCAGTGATTGGGCTCTGTGATCTCACACCTTAAAAAATTATTGACATGCTAATGATTTATAATGTTGCATAGGCTTTAGGTGAAGAAACTTCTAAACCTCACAATTTACAGTGGAAAGAGAGCTCACACAGTCTTACATTTTGTGATTTGAGTATGCATATTCTTGGAATTGAGTTCCGTTGTCTAGCTAGAACTTTCTGCCTTCCAACTTGAGTCTCCATTTTATCTTGAATGCATTGAGTTAAATTCTTACTCCCCCCCCCTCTCTTCCAGTGGGCTAGGTAAAATAAAGGATTTTTTAAAAAAATTTTTGGGTGACAATGCTCAGGGTCTGCACTCAGATTGGTGTTTGGGGGAGCATATGGGATGATGGGGATTCAACCTGGGTTGGCCACATGCAAGGCAAATGCTCTTCCTGCTGTGCTATCGCTCAGGTCCCAAGGACTTTTGATAAATATGTAGAAGACATATTTTCTAAAGTTTCTTCTAAGCAAAAAGATGACATATTTATATTTTGATAAATATGTAGAAGATATGTCTTCTACATATTTATCAAAATATAAATATGTCTTCTTTGTTTAAAAAAAAAAACATTAAAAAACTTGAAGAAACTTTAGAGAATCTGTGTGAGGGCAGACTGGGGTCTTGGAGTTGCCAGGTACAATATGCTCCTTTCTATGGTTGTGAAGTTTGTGAACGAAAGTGAAAGATGTATTTAATTTTGTCAGTAAAATAAGATACAATATTTGTGTTATTACTGCATGATGTCTCTGGGAACCAGAGACACAGATACACAGGGCAGAGCTGCTACTGTCTCTCCCTGTGCTTGGCTGATCATGAGGCGTCCAGGAGGGAGGGCGGATTTGGTCCCCTGACCTGCCACCCCACAATAGAGCATCAGAAGAAGCCAGAGGAACCCCCTCCCCACCATAATGGCAGCCATTTTCCATGTCCGGATTCCACAGCTCATCAGAGCTCCACCCAAGAGAGAAGCCAGTCTCAAGCCCTGCTCATCAGAATCCCACCCTAGAGAAAAGCCTATTTCATGCCCAGGTATTCTGGTCTCTGAAGCGAAAGTCACCGGGCTTCTGTGGAGATGGAGTGGGGGTCTCTGGGAACTGGAGACACAGACACATGGGGCAGAGCTGCTACTGGATCTCCCTGTTGCATGTGACCGCTTTGTGGTCGCACATTACATCAGTCAAGGCAAAAACTAAGAGCATCCTCACAGCAGAGTCTGGCAAACTTCCCATGTCTTATTTGATATGTCAAAAATGGTAACATTTGTAGACCTCATTCCCATGACCTGAACAAATGGTTTGAGGTTCTTCATGTTCCTGGAGCAAGCAGAGGCCCTTGGTCTCTACTAGCATGTGACAGGGACAAATGGAGATGTTACTGGCACCTGTTCGAGCAAATTGATGAACAATGGGAAGACAAGTGATACAAGTGATACTGTAAGATGTTTGCAGACCCTTTGGAGGGCTGGAGCCACGCACAGTATCTGGAGATGGCTCTGGTGTTGCCCTTGGTGCAGCCAAAGCAACTGGGATCCATTGCTCCAAGGTGAATGTCTTAGCCCCTGTGCTGTCTCTCCAGCCCCCTGCTGCCCTCCTCCCCTTTTTGTTTCTTTCTCCTTTATTACCTGGAGAACTTAATTTTTAAAAAATTATAGCAGTGATTCTGCTGCCTTTCTGGTTTTTGTTTTGTAGCTGCCCCATCCCTTCTCCTTTTCCATCTCCTTTTATTGTCCCTGTTGATTTCAGTCTCCCTTAAACTGCTCCTCCTAGATAGCTGCTCATCAGTATCTCAGCACATCCATATGTCTTAATTAGTAGCACCACTTCTCATTGCTATCTTTGTCTCTCCTGGAAGAGCCACCCCAGAGTTCTGTGCACACTAGATGTACAGGAAATACCTTTTGAATGAACTGATTACACATTTTGGCACCTTTTAAATGTCATTCAAATGTTCGAATTGGAGGGTGGCAATGCTTTTTGTGATCCTGTGAATGGCTTCAATTACCACCATTCCTTCTAAGCGGAATTTTAAATGGTACCACTTGTTTAGTATAAGCAGCAGCATGGTTAGATTGCAGCAAGTCAGTGTTCTCTGAAAGACTGGGGGTATACCGTACCACAAAGCACATAGGAGATTATTTTCCCTGCGCACTTCCAACTTTGTTTTTAAGCTCCATATCTGAATCATAGCTGTGAATCATCTTGTCTAAACCCACCTAAGTTCTGTTGCTGTGGGTTCAGAAAGCCAGCTTGAACTATGGAGCTGACTTTGCTCTGGAAAGAGGGCAGCACTCCAGCAGCCGGGTGGACCTTGGGTGTGAAGTGCATCTACAGCGTATCAACAGCCTCCAGTTAGATGCAATGTCAGACATAGTTCACATAGTTCTGTGTACCACCTTTTCTCATGTGCCTCTCTTCTGTTCATAGTGATCCACATAACACAGTGTGATCTTGGTTAACAATATCATGTTCCAGTAGTCCTATCCAGGACTTTTTGAAACCTGGGAATATCACTATAGTTAAAGAAGAAGAAGGAAAAAAAACCTTGATAGTAATAACAAATAAAAAGTCAGGTTAAGGTTTGTTAGTGGCAATATTTTTAGAGAATAAATAAGCTATTTTTTTATTGAAAAAATCGCTAAATGCTGTTAGCAAATCAATAAATGCTGGACTTAGAGATGACTACAAGAGTATGCTACCTGCACGGCCAGAGCCTGCAAGCTACCCGTGTTGTATTTGATATGCAGATACCAGTAACAATTATAGACCTCATTCCAGAATGGACTGAGGCACTTTATGTTCCTGGAGCAAGCAGATGCCCTTGGGCTCTACTAGCATGAGACAGGACATATGGAGATGTTACTGGAGCCCGCTCAAGCAAATCGATGATGAACGGGAAGACAGTGATACAGACAGAAATAAGCGATACCTGTTTCATTTTGGATCTGATTAAATATAAATAAAAGAGTTGAACATCAATAAGACCATTACTCAGCATGAAAGAATATCCTACAAATAACAGAAAGTTGTTTTGTTTAATTTCAAAGGAATATGAAAAGTTACTCCTATCATATCATTTATACCAGTACATATCTTAGGACTTTTTAATGCTTTAATTTGACAAAATATACTTAATAGACTTAACTTTTATTTTGGTAGGAGTATGTTAACTTTTAAGGTTCTTTTTCTGATGAATCTGGGTTTATGAGCTTGATTGGTAGATGACAGGAGTGACTATTCTTGACATTGGTGGGAAATATGTTTCTTTTCAGTTTTGAGTTCAGGAAAAGGAGAGGGAGGAAACCCCTGAGAATTTTTTGGTTTTGTTATTAGGCTTTAAGCATCCATAATATCCATAAACAATAGACACAGCTGTCTTTAATAACTGAGCCCACTAACCAAAAAAAACAAAACACACCAGAAAAACATCAGACTCTAAGAGGATTTTTCTAACACAAAAAAATACTTGCATACATTGAGGAGAATTTTTTCATAGTTAACCTGGGCATTTGTCTTAAACTTCCACTATGAAGTTAAAATAATTTGAGCATGGAGTAGGAAAAGTACAATGATGTTTCTGGGATTATATGGTAATCTTGCCTTTCATGCTCCTCTGTTGTGAATGGTGTTGAGTTTGCAACTGTGTCCTCTGTCCTGTAGGGGGTGCTGTTATAAGTAGCAGGGCACTAAACTTGTGAGAGTCTGAGTTCTACCTTACCTCTGTCCTGGCTTGGAACCCTCCTGCTTGTTTTCACACAAATAAAAGAGCCTATGAAATGATTCTCAGTTCTATAATTAATTCCATAACTACATTTTGAAATTTCCTTTTTATGATTTATTTTTAAATAAATATAAAAAATATATTTATTTTAAATATATACATTTCAAATGTATATAAATGTATTTTTAAATGTGTACTTTTTAGGTATAGGTATCTGAGTTTAGACAAATACAGATGCACATTTCAAATCATTTATATTATTGCAAATGCTTTTAAGATGCACAAAGCCTTTGTCTATTACTGTAGTCATGTGTGCTACATGTTATACTAAAAATTAAAATTCATGACTCTATGTGACGTTTATTTGAAATATTAAGTCTCATGTCACATTGCCAGTATATGTTCAGGGAACCGTATTTGGTCCTGGAGATCAAATCTCAACTGGTCACATTCAAGGCAATCCCACTGGCCCAACATTGAAAAATATGAAAGGTACTTTGCATTCTCTTCTTTTTTTTCCAGGCTTTCATTTCTTTGTGTATTTCACAGTGACAGCACTTCCTGCTTCAGCCTAATCACATTTTTTTACTTTATTTTATTTTATTTTATTTTATTTTTTGTTAATATTTTATTATACCACCATGAGATATACAATTACAACGTTGTTCATGTTTGGAGGTTTTGGTCACATAGTGTTCCAGCACCCGCCCTCCACCAGTGCCCATTTCCCGTCACCAATGTCCCCAATTCCCTCCCCCTCCCATAGCCTGCCTCCATGGCAGGTTCTTTATCTCTTTTCTCTCTCCCTATCTCTCTTTTCTTTCTCTTACATATTGTGGACTGCAATACATACACTTAGAAGCCATCCTGTGCATTTTTTGCCTGTATTTAATGCTCAGTTCTAGGTTGGTATTAGCCCTTTCAACAGTGTCAGGCGAAACATTTTATGTGTTTCATAGCACCATGGCTTACTGTATCTGTATATGACAACACGGGTTTAACCCAGCTGGAAGAGAAAAATGGAGCACATCTTAGTCAGTCTCAACAGCACCTCTCTTCCTGACTAAGCATTGCATGTCCTTGATACTCTACTTGTAATGGGCCTGAATTTTACTGTGCCAAAGAATATCATGATGGGGGCTGGAGTGATAGTACAGTGGGGAGGGTGCTTGCCTTGCATACAGCTGACTTGGGTTCGATCCCTGGCACCGCATATGATTCCCTGAGCCCCACCAGGAGTGATCCTTGAGCACAGTGCATACAGCCCCAGAACTAAAAATAAAAGACTAATAGGATGGAAGGGATGATGACAATCACCAGTCAGTGACCTTTTCTCTTGTTCTTCCCCCTTTCTGTCTGGCGGTGCTCAAGAGTTACTCCTAGCTCTGCATGTGTAACTACTCCTGGCAGTGCTCAGGTGACCAAAAAGGGGTACTGGAGATAGAACTCTGGGTTGGCACGTTCAAGGTGAATGCCCTCCCTGCTGTGCTTGGTCATCCAGCCCCTCTGTGAGCATTTCTTTTCAGAGTTGAAGCCAGCAATCTTCTCTCACCCCACCGTCATTGTCAGCTTCCAAGATGCCCTCCGATACCTTTCTAAACACACTGGTTCTTTGTGATTTCATGAACATAAACACACCTCTGCCTGTAATGTTTTGCCCAGATTTCATTCCTTCATCTCCTTCCAGGCTTTGCTGAAATGTCACTTGCTTGACAAGCCCTTTCCTAACTAATATTGTCTTTCTAAATAGATGCTCCTTCTCTGCCAGCAGCTCTACCTGATGCTCTTTATCTTGTTAACTTGTTCCCATCATTTTTTTTCCCTTTCTGGACAACATGTGGCTATGATCAGGATTTACTCCTGTCACAATATGCTAGGGATAGAACCCAGGCCAGCCACATGCGAGGTAAGCACCTTACCCCACTGTACTATCTCTCACCTCTTTTTTTTCCTTCTTCACCTCTTATAATCTTTATACTACTACCATGGTGGTGTTCATTGCTGTGAACACACCCCGGGAAATAAAACTTAGTACACAACAGATACTCTCCAGCATTTCTAGGAACTTAAAATTCGAATAATTTTTCATTGTATTTAACCCATTTTAGTGTGTTTAAATGGACAGATCTTTGTTAAAATCTTGGCTCTCATGCCGCCCAAGACAAGTCGAGTTACTTTGCTTAGTTTGGGAAGCACAGAACAGATGGTCTCTGCATGAGCTCTGTTCTGGTTTGTGGAGGCCCTTATGTTGCTTTCCAGGTCAGCTAGACCCCACTGAAAGTCTGGTCAGTGCACTGGAGGACAAACACTTCTAAATTATGACCTGTTGGAATGTCAGCACACATCCACGTTCATGAGGTCTTGGATGCTTTTCCTTCTTTGGAAGTAGATGCTTAGGAATTCTCAAAATTTAGGAACTCTCCACTTGAATGTTTATCATGGGAGCAGGTTGGATTACCTCTATCTTTACAAATCCACAAAACCTTCAAATAAAACCCCTGCACTAACTCTCAGCTAAGGCTGTGGGAATGCAGTGGGCATGTGCATGGGGTCTATGCTGAGCAGTCAGAGGCTCTTATTAGCGGGGTCCCTGCAGGGAACTGTACTGACCATGAGCTTATGCAGCCAGTGTGAATGATCCTGACAGACACTAGGATGTTATACAGAGGTTCCAGGCTCTTAGAGGAAGGCCAGTCTAACTTAGAAGCCAAGGAATTTTCTTTTGTCTTTTTTTTTCCCCTACCAAGAAAGCAAGGTTTTTGAAGACCTCAGCAGGAGGGAAGTCTGTCAGGCTAGTCTCAGAATTTTGACTTGCAACATGGAGCTTAGCAAGGAGCTCCCACCAGTCTCCTCCTCCTGCCTGCTCTCAGCCCCCAAGTATAATATTGGCAGTGACTGCAAATACATTTCACACTAAGTCATACTTCCTAGTAGTGTCGTGGCCTCTTACCGCTCTCTTACATGTTCCCAGAGAGGAAATCAAACCTTTGTCAGCAGCTGGAGTTTGAATGCAAGATGGAAATGTTCAGGCGATAATTGTCTTTTCGACTTCCCTTTATTTTCTGGACTTGGGGGACATGATAGGTATTATCTGCAAAGAACTTGATGAATCTGTTGACTAAGAACTTAGAGTTCTAAAGTAACAAAGTCTTGTGGCTCTTTGAAAATTTGCTAAGATCCTTTTGGCTTATAAACCAACCACTGAGCCAGAGCTGAGATCTCAATGCTGAGGTGCTTGCTTTGCATGTGGGAAGCTAGAAACTGTGTGTGTCCCCAAACACCAAGTCAGTAGACACCCCTGAGCACTGCTGGGAGTAACCTCAATGAAAAATATCTATTTTTTAAAAAAGAAAAAAAAACTTAAAAATTTAAAGGTATGTCTTGTTACCATGAAAGAAGAATCAAATGTAGAAAAGGTTTGTCCCAAACTTTACCATTATTATGCAATAATTTTTATCCATACAAATTTTAACTTATGTGAAAAAGATTTTAAATCATGCATTGAATTCTACCAGTAGAGGACTTACAGAAGATATGATTTGACAGGATCTCTTAAGTTCAGAGGAAAGGTAATTAGTCTGAAATCAATCTCCCCTGTTCCTTAAAGAGCCTCCAATGAGACCTTATAACTTGGATGAGAAGAACCTCTCCAATTTTTGCTTCTCAGCCCTGTCCTTGCCACAGACATGAATGAATGAAGACAAATGAATTCCAAAGACTGGTGTTGAATTATGCATAAACCTGTGGAGAGGGGATGATGAAAAGACATGGTGGGAGGGAAGAGGTCAATGAAAGCCCATTTTGTACTCTAGTGTTTTTTCTCTTTAACTTTAAGTCTGTTTCATTTTTTTAAAATATCTCTTTGGATTTTCTATCCCTTCAGAACTTAAAAAAGTAACTGTGGTTAGAAATGAGTTTGACACGTCGACTTGTCTCTGGTGGAGGATGTCTCATACAGAGCTTTCTGGTTAAGATCTGTGAGTGTCTTGTATGTGGAACTAACTGGGTTATAACCTCTAATCTTTCTGACCAAAGAAATTCCCATTTACAGTCCTTTTCTGTAACTTCTCATGCTTCTTACAAGTGGAATGCCCAGGTGAGAAAGGAGAAGATGAAAAGAAACTTCACTTGTATCACTTGTCTTCCCGTTGTTCATTGATTTGATCGAGCGGGCACTAGTAACATCTCCATAGCACTCAAAAAGAAATTTAGGAATAGTTTTCTCAAACTGTATTTGAAAAGCATGCTCAGATAGTCCATGCCTGAGTGCTTGTATGACTATTATGTTTTAGTGTATAAAGTCAAATCATTTATTCATGCACTTAATTTTAATTGTGGAGCCACTAAACTCAGGGTCCAGATGTCTTAAGTGCAATAAAGACAACAGTATACTAGAAAGATAGAAATGAACATCCTTGTGAGACTTACCTTCCTGTATGGGTGGTAGATGGTAGACAGGAGGAAAATCCATACATGAATTTTGGAGTGAAAATAGAGCTGAGGAAAACAAGCAGTGAAGAGGAAGAGAATGTTGGGAATAAGGTGATATCTTATATATATATAAGATATCTTATATATATATGTATATATACATATATATGAAGAGAGAGAGAGAGAAGAGGACATTGGTGGTGAGAAATGTGCACTGGTGGAGGGATGTGTGCTGGAATACTGTATGACTGAAATTCAATCATGAACATCTTGGTAATTGTATATCTCACAGTGATATAATAATATTTTTTAAAAAATTTAAAAATTAAAAGAATTAAAATGCCAGTGAAAGTTAAAAGAAATCTGAACAATGTACAGATTAAAGGAATGAAAGACATGAAAACTAAATATATATAACGCTGGAAGTTCAGGATGTAAAAGAGTGCTATGAAATGGATTGGAAATATTATTAGAAGTTGAAAATAAGGGTGAGGAGTGTACACAAATAGCACTGATTTATATTACATTTTATGGATGTAATAATTATGTTGTAGTTATATGAGAAAAGGAAAATATTCTTAGGAGATTTGTGCTTAGCAAGGACAAAGATGCCTATGCATAGGCTTAAATAGTTTAGAAATATTCTTCTTTTATTCCCTCCCTTTAATTATTGAAAAATATACTTATTATTTACTTCTTACAGACTTATTTTGTTTTCTAAAATCCTTTCTGTTGAGTCAGATCTAAGAATTGGATGTTTTCTTTGTGCTTTTCATGTAGCTCATACAGCTTATTCATAGACTGTTCACATTATTCTTACACAATTATTTTTCATTTCTGTAAGGTCAGTGGCAATGTCCTTATCTTTATTCTTGATTTTGGAAATGTGAGTCTTATCTTCTTAGCCAATGGTTTGTCAACTTGTTGTGCTTTTTAAAGAATCTACTTTAGTTATCATTGTATTCTATTAGTTTTCTAGTTTCTACTTCATATATTTCCATTCTAGTTATTATTATCCACTACTTCTGATTGCTTTGGTTTGATTCACATTTTTCTAATTTCTTAAGATAAAGGTTGAATTATTTGAGTTCTTTTAGCTCCATTAGTAGTGGTATTTACAACTGTAAGAAGGAAATATCTCTTTTCCTTCTTAGCACCACTTGATACGTCCATAATAATTGATAGCATTTTTTTTCTGTTTCCATTTACCTTTAAGCATCTTACCATGTTTCTTGCTATTTCTTCTATAACAGCACTTTAAGTAGTATGTTCACAAACATTAATTTCAAAGAATTTATGCACACCTATGTTCATAGCTGCACTTAATACCATAGCCAAGATATGTAAATAACCCCATGTTCCCACTACAGATAAATGGATCAAGAAGTCATTCTATACTATTCACAATAGCCAGAATCTGAAAACAACCAAAGTGCCTGAGAACAGACGACTGGATAAAGAAACTTTGGTTTATCTATGCAATGGAATACTATGATATGATATAATCTATAAATAAATATATATATATATATTTAGTATGGTACCAATACCCAAATATATATATATATATATATATATAGAGAGAGAGAGAGTATGGTACCAATATCCAAGGCCAGGCAAAACATTGATTAGGAGGTCTTATCAATAGGTGGAATCAACTGCAAGTGTGTGGGAGTCAGAGGTTAGGTAAGACATAGAAGGGAAGGGCCGGGTGATAGCCCAGAGGGTAGGGGCGTTTGCCTTGCACGCAGCCGGCCTGTGCCGGCCCGGGTTCGATCCCCGGCATCCCATATAGTCCCCAAGCACTGCCAGGAGTAATTCCTGAGTGCAGAGCCAGGAGTAACCCCTGAGCATCGCTGGGTGTGACCCAAAAAGCAAAAAAAAAAAAAAAAAAAAAAAAGACATAGAAGGGAACTGTGTGCTAGTAAACCTAGAACTGAACATTGAATAGAGGCAAAGGGATATACATGATAACCTCTTAAGTGTATGTATTACAAGCCACAATGTATAAGAGAAGGAAGGAGAGGGGGAAGAAAGAGAGAGAGAGAGAGAGAGAGAGAGAGAGAGAGAGAGAGAGAGAGAGAGAGAGAGAGAGAGAGAAGAGGTAAAGAACTGGCCATGAAGGCAGGGTGGGAGAAGGGGAGGGAATTGGTAACATTGGTTGTGGGAAATGGGCACTGGTGGGGGGATGGGTTCTGGAACACTGTATGACTGAAACCCAAACATGAACATCTTTATAATTGTATATCTCATGGTGGAATAATAAAATATTTAAAAAAAGAAAATATAGACCAACTTCAGATATTTTTTAGTCAGCTTGTGAAAAGCTGACAACCATTCTGTATTGATCAAACAGTATTTCATCAAAAGGTAACCTTTTTCCAAAATCAGCAAGTGACATTGTTTTAACCTGATCACTTTAATAAATAACTCACCTACTAAAAAAAAAATAGAAGTCATGCTATATATGGAATACTGTGTAGCTCTATGAAGGAAAAAACCATGTAATTTCCTATGACAGGGATTAGAGGACATTATGCTGAATGAAATTAGAAGAAAAGGGATAAGGTATAGAATGATCTCATTCATATATGTGACTTAATAATACATAATAATTAGCAACTAAGGAATTTAATTAGCACAAGAAAGAACTGGGGGGACGGAGTGATAGCACAGCTGGTAGGGCATTTGCTTTGCTTATGGCCAATTCTGGTTCTATCTCCGGCATCACATATGGTCCCCGAGCACCGCCAGGAGTAATTCCTGAGTGCAGAGCCAGGAGTAATCCCTGAGCATTGCTGAGTGTGACCCGAAAAGCAAAAAATAAAATAAAATAAAAATAAAAAATAAATAAAAAAGAAAGAAATTAAGAAAAAACTGAGCCACAAAATTGAGTTTGCGGAGGGGAGGTTCTGAAAGGGAAGGTCATTTGGATCCTTGGGAGAGGGAGGTGAGAAAATGCTGATAGGTGTAGTGTTAGATCTTGTATACAGGAAGTCGTCGTTGATAATATTGTAAATCACAGAACCTCAACCAATTTTTTAAAAGGCAGTGTGTTCAGTAGATTTTTGACTTAGGCCTGGCAGTGTTTGGACTTGTTACACGGACTTATTATATCCAATTTATCTACATGGGGGTTGTGTCCAGTGGTGTCAGAAGGATTGTGTAGTGTTTTGGTCAAATCTACAGTTCCTGTATGCAAAATGAGTGTTCTAGCATGTTCTGCTATCAGTCCCCTGTGTTTATTATTTTGATCTTCTAAAATTTAGTGAGACTATTTAACGGTCTAACATATGGTGTTTGTGGTGAACATTCCATGTATATTTGAGGAAAGAATATATTCTGAGTTTGATAATAAATGTTCATGTGTGTCTGTTAGGTCTGGTTAATATATAGTGGTAGTGTTTTCTAGGGCTATTTGTTTTGTTTATGCCTTGATTCGTTATTCTGACCATTATTTTAGGTGAAATACTAAAGTAGTTTAAAACAATCTAATTCAGATTAATACTTAATTTTAGTGTCTATTAAAACCACAATACTAAAATCTCAATGCAGTAACTATTTAATATAACTGTTTACCATTTCCTATTATTACTGTTATGTAAATTGCATTTCTCTATAAAAGATAAACCCACCAGCTCAAGTATTTTGCAAGTATTTTGTACAGTTTCTCTAAACATTGTAGAAACAAAGTTGGGGGTTGGAAGCACTGACTAAAGTCAGGGAGATAGCTCAAGGTGCTGGTGTACATGTTTTTCTTTCAAGAGCCTCTGTTTAATTTTTTTGTACCACATAGTTCCCCAAACCCTGCTGGAGACTTGAGGAGCAGTGAGACAGGTGTCATCCCTGAGCACTACGGTGTCCCGCCCCCAACTCCCCTCAAAAATCTTTTAAGAAAGGTGAGGAACACATATCTATGTGGCATTCCTATGCATATTTAGTATTCTAGAGATCACGCACATATGCAAGGTAGAATGCAAGCTGAGAAAAGCATCCAGGAAAACCTAAAATTTTTTACATCTGTTAGATCTTGGTGATGACATGATTAAGAAGTGAAGAGTAGTGCAAAGTTGTGAAGTTCTTGAGTATAAAGTGTCCTTTGGCAAAGTTGGGAGATATGTTGGTTTGAGGTATATGGAAAAAAATCTCTAATTTACTTGTGATTAAAGACAGCTCAATTTATCTTGTCTGAGGAACTAGAAAAAAAGTGAAAACTGAATGAACAGAAACTAACAGATATATGAACCCACCATTAAGTATACCAACATAGAAATATCAGAAGCCTTCGTGGGGAAGAGAGAGAAAGAATGAGGAAAAATCACTGTGTAATGAAATCTTGATCAAAAACTCTCCAAATTTGTTTAAATATATTGACCTATTCATATCCAGCAGTTCCATACCCTGAAGTAAAACAGATTTAAAGAAACCCACAACCAGATGTATCTTATTTAAACTGAAGAAAGATATAATTTTGATTGCAGAAAGAGAAAAATGATTATCCAAGGAATCCTCAAAAGGATTAACAGCTAATTCCTTCTCAGAAACTACTGATATCAAAAGACTGATACAGTCTTTTCATAACTCTGATATTCAGAGTGGTAAAAGCAAAAAAATAAAATTAACCCAAAACAACAACAACAAAAAAGGTATCAATCATGAATTCCACAGGCAACCACTTATTAAACAACCTGTTGTTCAAAAACAAAACAAAAATTAAGACATTCACAAATAAATATTAAGTTAATTCATTTCCAACAGACCTGTCCTGTAAGAATATGCTAAGGGAATTCTTCAGGGCTGAAATCTAAAGATATTAATTAAATTAATAGGAAGGGGGAAGAAACAGGAGTTTTTCTTTCCTGATCTTTCCTTCTTTCCTTACCTTAGAAGTAGGTCACCACTAAAAAGCACTCCATAGGTAAATATCAGAATCAATATAAACATGTGATTGTTCCTAATTCCCTGGAATAGGATTGAGTTGAGATAATTGTGAATTGGAGATTAAAATCAAAGTAAAAGTGGGGCTGGAGTGACTAGTGACTAGTGGTTAGGGTGTTTGCCTTGCATGTGGCCAACCCGATTTGGATACTGAGATTCCATATGGTCCCCTGTCGGGCGCGCGGGGTCCCCGACAGTGCCGGGAAGTGAGTTCCCTTCTACCTCCGAGCCGGCGAGGAACGGATGAAAACTCAGGAATCCGATGCAGTTTTAAAAGACTTTACTTATCACAGGTTCAGGCATACAAATCAGCAAAAGGAAAAACCCGATGCTTAGGATTCCAGGCTAGAACCCCAGCCACGTGTAGGTCAAGATGGCGACCACCACATGTAAAAGCTTTGTGAAAGGAGAAGAAAACTTCCAAGCAGGGCGACTGCTCACAGCGAGCAACAGCCCCCAAAGAAGCGCCCCCAAAGAGAACAGCCCCCAAAGAGAGTGAAAACCGGCTAGTTTATACCCCTGCAACTCAGACCTTCCTCCCATTGTTATGGAAAGCAGGGAGGGTCCAATGCCCTTAGGTAATCCCTCCCTGCATCTCACCTAGGGCCTTTACTGTGCTAATGTTTTGAGCCAAATGCAGCGGCCCTTAAAGGAGTCCTGCAACAGTCCCCTAGCACTGCCAGGAGTAATCCTGAGCACAGAATTCAGAGTAACCCCTGAGGCACTTCCAGTTTTAAACCATACAGTCAAAACACAAACAAAGAAACAAACAAACAAACAAAAGTGCGAGCATTTTCAGTAAGCTGTCATGCTACTGAAATGGTGGCAGATACTTAGGGAGCACGATGGTACCACAAGCTCATTTTTCTTTCTCTACTGAGTAGTAGGTAAGTATATATTTGAGGGTTTCAAAACTTGCTAGTCTTATTGAAAGATTAACTATATTTACTTAATAAGTACTCCTCAGCTTGCTGTAAGCCTTTAATCTTCATAGCTCTGAAAACATGGACTTAGATGCTTCTGACAGTATTCTCCTTGCTTTGTGGTGAAAGCAGCCTTTTTGAGAAGTACTTATCCTACCATTCTGGAATTTGAAAACTCTTCAGATTATTTATTGTTATATTTGCTTATCACTATCTGTGTGTGTGTGTCCTTTAGCTTTTCTGTAAGACAATAAGCCATATAAACATATGATATTCTTGTTTTGTTAAGCTTGACACTTTGCCCTCTACAAAGGTACTCCCAGTTCATACTTACCCAAGTATTTGTCATGCTTTTTTTCTGCATGTTTAAAATCCCTCCATGTTATGTATATTTCTATTATATGATGTCATAAAATATGGTTCTAATTTTACCTTTTTAAATTTAAGTAAACTACTTAATAATGATATAATGTTCCAAACTTTTACATAAACTAAAAAAATATTATTCTTTCACCAAATCGGTAGTTACATTTTTCTCTTTTTAAAATATTATTTTAAATAGTAAAATAAGTCTAATTTACTTTATTGCCTTAGAAAAACAGGTAAATGTGAATGTTTTGATTCTGAAAGAGATTTTGACTTATGTCTTCTTAATTAAGGATTAGGTTTTACAATGTGTGAGTGAAATCCTAAAATCATCATGCAATTTTGGCCAGATTTCAAGTGGAAAGGAGGCAGCTTGTAAAGATTGTCATTTTCCTAGGAAAAGAAAGAGTAATGACAATAGCAGAAAGTAGAACATATACAAACAGCCCAAGCTAAATTTGATGAGTGCTCCAGAAATCAAAATGGCCCATCTGTGACGTTCTCTTTGGCTGAAGGTCGGCTGCTGAGAGCAGGATATGCTTTTGAGGATGGGTCGCTGACATATTTAGCTTAGCTTGCACCAGTCAGATTTGACAGAGGAGAATCACTATGGCATCAAGAAGTTTACTAATGTCATGAAGGAGAAGATAGTACTGTAATTGTTGCTAATGGTATTGTTGCCTGCAGCAGTGCTGTTACTATTACTTGCAAATAGTACTGTTACCACCTTGCACAAAAAATCAGATCAAAATGGATTAAAGATCTCAATATCAGACCTGAATCCATAAAGTATGTTGAAGAAAATATAGGAAAAACCCTCCACCACATTGAAGCTAAAGACATCTTCAAAGGTGAAACACCATTAACAAAGCAACTAAAAGAAAAACATATGGGACTACATGAAACTAAAGAGCTTCTGCACCTCAAAAGAAACAGTGACCAAGATAAAAAGACAGTCCACAGAACAGGAAAGAATATTCACCCAATACCCATCTGATAAGGGGTTAATATCCAGGATATATCAGGCACTGGTACAGCTATATAAGAAGAAAACAGCCAACCCCATTAAAAAAATGGGGAGAAGAGATGAACAGAAACTTTGACAAGGAAGAAATTCGAATGGCCAAAAGGCATATGAAAAAATGCTCATTGTCATTAATCATCAGAGAGATGCAAATCAAAACAACAATGAGATATCACCTCACACCACAGAGACTGGCCCATATCCAAAAGGGTAAAAGCAACAAGTGCAGGCATGGATGTGGGAAAAAGGGGACTCTCATACATTGTTGGTGGGAATGTCCACTTGAACAACCTTTCTGGAAAACAATATGGACATTCCGCCAAAGTCTAGAAATTGAGCTCCCTTTGACCCAGCCATACCACTCCTGGGAATATACCCTGGGAAGCCAAAAACACACAGCGGAAACACAATCCGCACTTTTATTTTCATAGCAGCACTATTCACAATAGTCACAACCTGGACACAACCAGTATGCCCAAGAACTGATGACTGGATAAAGCAACTGTGGTACATCTACACAATGGAATACTATGCACCTTTAGGAAAAATGAAGTTATGAAATTTGCCTATAAGTGGATGGACATGGAAAGGATCATGTTGAGTGAAATTAGTCAGAAGAAAAGAGAGAAATATAGAATGGCTGCATTTATTTGCATGACATAAATTATCAGGTGGTCTTACCAAAAGTGGAAATTACCACAAATATGAGAGAGTCAGAGGTTAGGTAAGACAGAGAAGGGAACATTTGTGAATAAATGTCGAAAGGTCTGATACCAACATAGAACTGAGCATTAAATACAGGCAAAAAATGCACATGATGGCTTCTAAGTGTATGTAGTGCAACCCACAATTTGTAAGAGAAGGAAAAGAGAGAGAGAGGGGGAGAGAGAAAAAGATAAAGAACCTGCCATTAAGGCAGGCTATGGGAGGGGGGGGGAATTGGGGACATTGGTGATGGGAAATGGGCACTGGTGGAGGGCGGGGTGCTGGAACACTATGTGACCGAAACCTCCAAACATGAACAATGTTGTAATTGTATATCTCACGGTGGTATAATAAAATGTTTAATTGAAAAAAATAGTACTGCTCCTTGCACACAGAATGTTCTGAACTTTAAATATCATTAAGTTGTAATGTGTCACCTCTGGGGGTGCAGTTGTAGAGAAGTTTCATGTGGTGGCAAAACTTTGACCCTTGCAAGAATGGGTAGAGATAGACAAAGAATAATCGAAATTTGGTGTAAAGCTCTTTCTTCCAGAATGGCAGAATGAAGATTTCTGGAGCATCCCAGACTTTTTTTTCAGATTGTACCAGACCTTTTCTGCTAAGGCATCCTTGTGATATGATTTTTCAGTAACCTTTTCTATGTTGAATCAGAATTCAGTGACTAAGAGTTAGACTTACTTTATAGTAACTAATTCTCTTATGATAAAATCACAAGATTTTAGTATTGGAAAGGACCTAGAGATTGTCTAGTGACCCTAAGCAAGTTGCTCAATCATAGGTGAGTTTTCATCCACAGCATGAGGCAGTCATAATGTTTGAAATCCTGAGCTTACTGGCGTTTATATATTTACCAATATTAAGTTGAAATTTCAGTTTTATCTCTTTTCAATAGCTTTCATATGCACTATGCTTTCCAAAGGCACAAGGTAATCATTGTGAAGGAGTCTCGCATTCATTCACTTTTCACTGTCATAAGCTTTCCTAGAGCTGACCTTGGTACAGCATCTTTTGCATTCCACAAAGAGTGAATACATTGACAACCACAAACAGATTCATAAGCATATTCATTTTCATACAATAAAAATTGTAGTATTTTTATGCAGCAATATCATATTTTATATACCACATAAATTATAGTATTTTGTATACTCTGTTGTGTATAACTGGTTTTTTTTTGGCTAGTAACTCTCTTGCAAATAATTGCAAATCAATGTATATAAGATCTATCTTATGATTTTGTATTGCTGCATATTATTGCATTTGTAGATATGTATGATAGTTCATTTCTGGATATAGTATAGTTATTTATGAATTTGAGTATAATTTCCAATATTTTGATTTTGCAACTTTGATGTAACTTTTCCCGCATGGCAGAGCCTGGCAAGCTACCCATGTCGTATTTGATATGCCAAATACCAGAATTATAGACCTCATTCCCATGACCTGATGGAACGGTTTAAGGCTCTTTATGTTTTTGGAGCAAGCAGGTGCCCTTTTAAGGCTCTTTATGTTTTTGAGCAAGCAGGGCTCTACTAGCATGAGACAGGACATATGGAGATGTTACTGGTGTCCGCTTGAGCAAATTGATGAACAACGGGAAGACAAGTGATACAAGTGATTAGCTATACTCATGACTTACCCTTGGCTCTGCACTCAGGGATCACTTCTTGAAGACTCAGGTGACCACATAAGGTTCCAGAAGGAACCTAGATTGGCTGCATGCAAGCCAAGTGCCCTACCTGCTATGCTGTAAGGCCCCGTAGCTATTATTTTAATCCTTCACTTGTACAATTGCTAGTTGGCACCTTGAGAAATGTGTGCAAAGAAACTGGTGAGAATTGGTTTGTCTTGTTATTTGTTTTAATGGTAATACCCTTGTATTTCTTTGTCACTGCAGGGGCTTGCTATGGCGTTGGCAAAGCAGCCTGATAAGTAGGGAATTATCCATCCAACCTTATTATTCACTGTTTCACTGTATCACTGTCTTCCTGTTCATCATTGATTTGCTCAAGCGGGCACCAGTAACATCTCCAAATGTCCTGTCTCATGCAAGTAGAACCCAAGGGCACCTGCTTGCTCCAGGAACATAAAGAGCCTCAAACCATTCCATTAGGTCATGGGAATGAGGTCTATAATTGTTAATGGTATCTGGCATATCAAATACAACACGGGTAGCTTGCCAGGCTCTGCCGTACGGGTAGCATATTCTTGTAGTCATCTCAAAATCCAGCATTATTGATGAACCGCGGGCTGCAAGCAGCGGCTGCTTGCAACCTTATTATTAGGAGAAAAATTAGCACAATAAAACATAATTCTTGAATATGCTTAGTGTTGTAATGTTATATTTATATTCGTAGATTCTGTGGTTAAACTTTATTCTTTCTCAGGTCACAAAAACTAGAAAAAAGATGAACTGTTGGGAAGCTAGGAACTGTGTTTCATGAGAATTTTCTTTTTAGTGGAAAGACTGTTTGCTTTGGGAACATACTCCATTTGTTCCGTATGAGCCTCCTTGATAACTGTGAAAGGCAAATTTGTTGACTTTTTTTGCTTATCTATAGATTTGAATTGCAGATTTGACTATTTGGTAATATCATTACTATACATAAAATAAAATCTAATGCTTAAATTTTAAAATTGAAAAAATAATTATAATAATATAAGAGTGCTTGTGGCTATTAAAGAATGAATATATACACAAAGTTTGTAAGTGCAGACTAGAAAGAGTTCAGGGGTTAAAGTTCTTGTCTTGCACATCATCCATATGTGGTCCCCTGAGCACCACCAGGAGTAATCCCTGAGCATCGCCAAGTATGACCCAAAAAAGTCAAACAAACAAAAAATACCACTTGTTAGTGTCTCAGAGGCATCATTGGAAGAAAATTTAGAGAAAACATACCTTGCATATTCAAAGTTTCACAGTACAGCTGAGCTCACTCATTCTCATACCACTCTATGAAAATGAGTAAAAATTTCCATTAAAGGAAAATCTTTTAAACCAGACTATTACTAAGATATTTACAGCTTTCAATTGGTGGGGCAAGCAAATCAAGCTTATGTTGTACCTTGAAATTCTTTTGTATAAGGAAAGTAGGAACATTCCAGAGTTGTGGGTCCTTCTTTTAAAACAAATTTTACTTCGCTGGGCTTTTTCACATTGAAGATACAAAACTTGAAAGTCAAATTCAAGTTGCAATATAAAACTTGAAAGTAAAATTCAATCATGAATTCAGTGCTTAAGGGTTAAAGCCAGCTATACTTTCCCTGTAAGATCTCTTTGGAAAGGCTTTCAAATCTGAGTCAGCTAGGGTAAACCCAGTTTCTGAAATTTTCTTTCTGGAAGCATTTAATTGAAAGGAAAAACCCAAAGTATGCATCCTGATTTGAATGCCATGCCACATTTGCTAGGACCTTGAAATAGCAACAATGGGAATAAATGAAGCCAAATGAAACCTGCAAATTATTAGGATCAAATTGGTCAGGGGGATAGAACTTAATAAGAGGGAAGTAAGAGAAGTCAATTTTTTCCAATACATTCTCTCTACTGAGAGGGAAAAAAGGAGGATCTGGGAATAAGAAATTTCTGTAAGCTTAAAAGATGGCAGAAGCTAAAAGTTCAGTGGAGACAGGATGCCTCTCATTTGGATTTGATTTTCTCTGAGAGATTTTCGCCTCAAAACTCTTTCTCCAGTGTAAGTGCTTCATTGAGTGTCTACTGCTTCAAACAAATTTCAAGGAATCTACTCTCAAAAATTCTGGAAAGGAAGACATTGACAAATCAAATGTGGTATCCAGCAGGAACTGGTCTTAGTTACCAGGAAAATAAAAATAAATCTTTAAAAGTTTATTATAATATTGCTCTTTCTGAAAAAACTGCTGATGTCTTATAACTCATGTTTTCCTTCCTTCCTTCCTTCTTCCTTCCTTCCTTCCTTCCTTCCTTCCTTCCTTCCTTCCTTCCTTCCTTCCTTCCTTCCTTCCTTCCTTCCTTCCTTCCTTCCTTCCTTCCTTCCTTCCTTCCTTCCTTCCTTCCTTCCTTCCTTCCTTCTTTTCCTTCCTTCCTTCCTTCCTCTCCTCCCTCCCTCCCTCCCTCCTCCCTCCCTCCCTCCATCCTTCCCTCCCTACCTCCATCCTTCTCTTCCTCCCTCCCTCTCTCCCTCCCTCATTCTCTTCCTTCCTCCTTCCTTCCCTCCCTCCCTCCCTCCCTCCCTCCTTCCTTCCCTCCTTCCTTCCTTCTCCTTCCCTCCTTCCTTCCTTCCTTCCTTCCTTCCTTCCTTCCTTCCTTCCTTCCTTCCTTCCTTCCTTATTACACTAGCAAAATATAACAACATTGAATTATAGCAAATATCACCCAGTCTCTAGCTAATAAATTGAGTAAGAAGCATAAAGAATCTAGGAAAGACTAATACAAAGAAATAATATCAATTATGAGAGTATGTTTTCTTGAATCGAACATTTTTCTATTCTTTACTCGTTTTTCCCTAATTTCACTTAAACATTGGTTTGCAAAGTTGTTCATGAGGATTTGTTACAGTCATTCAGTATTTCGGCACCAACCTTTCCTCTGCCATTGTCTCCATTTTCTCAACCACCTCTGGAACCTGCCCCCAAGCAGTCCTGCAGTAATTGATTTTTATGTAATTTGTCACCAACAAATGGCTAATGAAATGATAAAAAAAGATTTCCATAGAAGAAAATTTGTGAAAATTGTTGTATCTTGTCAGGGGACATTGAGTTTTACTAAGTGGTTGTTTCAGGTTAAACTTCTGTGTTAATGTTTTTGTTAGCTTAGATTCCTTGGCTTTACAATCCCTTCTACCCTGGTGTGGTGCTACTGGGATGTGAGTAAATATTGTAGTATTTGGAGATGTAGTGGCTATGCAAACCAGAAAATCCAGAATACTTAACTGGGAAGTCTGGCCAGAGTCATGGTATTGGCTTTGGGTTGTAGAAGCAACTACTGAGGCTTTGTTTGAGTAGGAGCTGGCCCAACCCCTCTGAGATCCCCAGAAGTCTCAGCTGAGAACTGTGCAGGAGAATTTTTGCTGCTAGTTGAACTCTTTTGAAATTTATTTATGAGTCTCTGGAGCGAAGCTGGTAGATACATTTACACGGAGGCTGGAGGCTGCAGTGGTGCATAGGTGTGACTGCTTGGATTATATTTTCTTTTAAAAATGATCCCAAGTAGAATCCCAAATTGGAATGATTTCATGCTGTATTCCTGCACGTATTTTTGTTTCTTGGGGTGTTGTGTTGTTTTGCACTGGTTGTAATGTTGGGGGGTAAGGTTTGTGTTATGGTGCCAGCTTGTCTGGCTCAGTGCAGTGGGACAGTAATGGGAACTGAGCTCAGGACTTCACCTGGGTTAGGTGCAAACCTTACCATGTGTCCATGGAGTTACATTCTTGGACCTTCATTTCTATGAGGAATTAGATGTGCAGGGACCAGGGCGATAGATAATGGGACCTCCTCCAGAAGGAGGGCTGCATCCCTTCCCTGCCTACAACTGTCTGTTGTAGCTTATTGTGACTATGCTACAAAAGGGGTGGCCTGCTGGACCTGAGCACTGAACTGTCTGACCTCATAACTGCACATGGGGAGTGATCCAGGGGGCCCCTAAGCACTGCTTAGGACCCGCTAAAATTACTGACCCAAACTTTTAATTAATTTTGTTAGGGGAACATACACAGTGGTGTTCAGGGAAAACGCCACTAACAGTGCTCGGGGCTGCTCTTGGCTCTGTGCTCAGGGGTCAGTCCTGACTCCGGGGGTCAGTTGCCTGTGCTTGAAGTAGGACATTCAAGACAAGTGCCTTAACTGTTGTACTCTCTACTGGCTTCTAAACCTAACTTTATAAAGGACAGTCACTGGATGCAGTTCTTTTTTTATTGTTAAAGATTTTTTGAATCCCTAAATGTCAACCTGGATACCCCAATTCAACATTGTAAAAGCACCAGAAAAAGCCAAGTCCTAAAAAGCAGGGTGCAGAACTGTGTTTTGAAAGATCTAGGAATGATTCTACATTGAATTTATTATTTATGAGACAATTCTGCATCCAGCTTCCCAAAAAGTATGCTCATCTTTAATTACATTTTAAATTTTACTATAGAGATTCTCAGTTTTATTAAGATATATATAGATATATATCTGAAGGTGATATATGTATATATCAAATTGAATATTTCTCTGTCACTCTATAAAATATATACTTATATAAATATATACATATATTATTAATAATTTAATTTTATATGATTTATATTATCATTTTATATAATTATGCTATTAATAAAATGTATACATATGATACTATGTATAGTCTTTTTATATATACATATATACAGATATATGTATACACATACACACACACAATTCAAGCCAAGGAAATAGCTTGGAGGTTTGGAGTACATGTTTTCCAGGCTGGAGTTCCAGGTTCCATCTCTGGCAACCCATGGTCTCCCATAACTGCCCCTGAGATAGTCACCAGAACAGTCCCCCACATTGATGGATGTGGGACACCACCAAAGATAATTCTATGGAAGATAACTTATATGCCATGAAATTCACTTGTTCCAAAGTATAATTCAATGAATTTTATCATATTTACAGTTGTGAAACCATTATCAAAACCATTCATTTTTTTTCTTTCGAATTTTATTATGGAAACTTCACATATACAGAAGCAGAAAGAATAGTTTCATGAGTTCCAGTATGTTCACTTCCTGGGAAATTTGTTTCATTTTATCTCATATCCTTCCCTCTGATACAGATTCATTGTTCCTAGTCATTGCATCAGCCCATCAGCCACCAGGAACATTGAAACAAAGTTTTCAGTGGGGACCTCCTCCAGAAGGAGGCCTAGGCACCCCCCCTTGGTAGTCTCCCCACTCCCTTGCACAGTGACTCTTGCTCAGTTGGTTCCCTGGCTCAAAGGGAAGGTTAAAGGATGTTGCACTGCTCTGGGCTCTCTCAAGCCCTTTAAGGAACATTTCATTTCTTGGAGGAATCAGGATGATAAACAGGTAAAGGCATATTCTTTCAGTGCTACCTACCCTGGTTTGATCCCCACACCGCTCATGGCCTCCAAGCATGGCTGATGTAGGTGGACCCCACAGGAGGCTTATGTGAAGCAGGAAGGGGCGAGAGATGGTCGCTTTCTCCCCAGCCGCCTCTGACACTTGGGACCCACTGGGTAGACCAAGGACTGATAAAGTCTGCTATGAGACCCTGCACTGCGTGGGCCTGAGCCCACAAGGTGGCTGTCAAACCACATCTGATGTCTGCTTGATCTCTAGGCACGGGACTTGATCCCCACCACCCAAGATTTCTCTGGGAGCCACAGACTCAGGCTGGAGCGAGGGAATTACTCTTTGCAGGAAAGGAAAGTCAGTCCTAGTCCTTGCCCAGGGTTTCCCTCAGGGTTCTTGTCTTTCTCACAGAAAAAGAATTTTTAGGAGTCGATGAGCAGTGAAGTTAAAACAGATTTTATTAAGGACGGTTTTATGACGGGGAAGGAAAGGAGTAGGAGGGAGAGAGAGAGAGAGAGAGAGAGAGAGAGAGAGAGGAGAGAGAGAGAGAGAGAGAGAGAGAGAGAGAGAGAGAGAGAGAGAGAGAGAGAGAGAGAGAGAGAGAGAGAGAGAGAGAGAGAGAGAGAGAGAGAGAGAGAGAGAGAGAGAGAGAGAGAGAGAGAGAGAGAGAGAGAGAGAGAGAGAGAGAGAGAGAGAGAGAGAGAGAGAGAGAGAGAGAGAGAGAGAGAGAGAGAGAGAACACACGCAAGAAGGGAGATGCGGGCTGCTCCAAGGGGGCTTTTATCCTTTCTGGTTAGAATGCTCTGGAATCTTCTGCTGGGCCAAAGGTTGATTGGGGGGGCTAAGGGCTGTGGGAAGGAGGTGGATCCAGCTCCTCAGGGCCCATTGTTGGTTAATAGGTCCTATCAAATCTTCATTCCTGGTTCCTAATGGCAACAATTCATTGCTATGCAAGCCCCCAAACTCCCTCCCCATCTGTCTGCCTACATCATGGCCAGGAGTGATGCCCTCCCCAGCAGGAATAGTCCCTGTGCACTTCTAGAAGTGCTCTTCTTCCTACCACCTCCTCACCACATTTTTTCCCACAAAATAGAATTTCAAATACATTTATTTATTTATTTATTTGTTTGTTTGTTCATTGATTCATTCATTTATGTATTTATTTATTCTTTTTTGTTTGCTTATTTTTTTTAGGACCACACCCAGCAGTGTCAGGGGTTACTCCTGTACTAAGCTCAGGAATTATTCCTGGCAGGCTTGGGGGAATCATATGGGATGATGCCGGGATTAAATTTGGGTTGACTGATTGCAAGGCAGATGCCTAAGCTGCTGAATTGGTTAGGCAGTAAACAGTAAACAATAAACCTGTTTTCTGCCTAACCAGTACAGCAGGTTAGGCATTAACCCTCCTTAATAAAATCTGTTTCACTTCACTGCTCCTTGACTCCTGAAAATACTTCCAAGCCCCTAAAGATATTTATTATATATGAAGGAAATATAAGTTTATGCGTGTGTGTGTGTGTGTGTGTGTGTGTGTGTGTGTGTGTACGTGTACTTTGGGGGAGAACTGTATTATAATCTTAAAAAAATAAAAATTTGCTCCTGCTTCTTTTCTACTTGGCACGTAGATTGAACCAGTTCTATGTTTGGTGGTATGTCTGCCATTCTTTCTTGTTCTTCCTTCCTTCCTTCCTTCCTTCCTTCCTTCCTTCCTTCCTTCCTTCCTTCCTTCCTTCCTTCCTTCCTTCCTTCCTTCCTTCCCTTCCTTCCTTTCTTTCTTTCTTTTCTCTTTCTTTCTCTTTCTCTTCTCTCTTTCTCTCTTTCTTTCTTCTCTTTTTCTCTCTTTCTTTCTTCTCTTTCTTTCTTTCTTTTCTTTCTTTCTTTCTTTCTTTCTTTCTTTCTTTCTTTCTTTCTTTCTTTCTTTCTTTCTTTCTTTCTTTCTTTCTTTCTTTCTTTCTTTCTTTCTTTCTCTCTTTCTTTCTTTCTCTCATTCTCTCATTTTCTCTCTTTCTCTCTTTCCCTCTTTCTCTCTCTCTCTTTCTTTCTTTCTTTCTTTCTTTCTTTCTTTCTTTCTTTCTTTCTTTCTTTTCTTTTTCTTTCTCTCTTTCTTTCTTTCTCTCTATTCTCTCATTTTCTCTCTTTCTCTCTTTCCCTCTTTCTCTCTCTCTTTCTTTCTTTCTTTCTTTCTTTCTCTTTTTTCTCTCTTTTTTTTTTTTCATTTTTTTTATTTATTTTTTTAATTTTTTTAATTTTTACAATTACAAAGATATACAATTAAAAAGTTCATATTTGGGTTTTGGTCATACAGTGTAGCAGCACCCATCCCGCCACCAGTGCCCATCTCCCACCACCAACGCCCCCGGTTCCCTCCCCCTCCCCCCCAGCCCTCCTCCATGGCAGGTTCTTTATTTCTTTCCATTTCTCTATCTTTCTCTTTTCCTTCCTCTCCAGACTATGGATTACAGAACATACATTAAAGGGTTGTCATGTGTATCCTTTTGCCTCTATTCAATGCTCAGTTCTAGGTTGGCATTAGTACCCTCACAATTGTTAGCACACTGTTCCATTTTTCTGTCTTACCTAGCCTCTGACTCCCACACGTTTGTGATAATTTCCACCTTTGACAGGACCTCCTGATGTATGTTTCACTTGACCTTGGGTATTGGTATCATAATATGTACCTATATATTTATGTTATGCAGATAAATGCAGTCATTCTGTAACTGTCTCTCTCCTTCTGGCTAATTTCGCTCAACATAATCTTCTCCATGTCCATCCATTTGTAGGCAAATTTTATAACTTCATTTTTCCTAACAGCTGCATAGTATTCCATTGTGTAGATGTACCAAAGCTTTTTTATCCAGTCATCTATTTTCGGGCACTCGGGTTGCTTCCAGATTCTGGCTATTGTGAATAATGCTGCTATGAACATAAAAGTAGGGATGGTGTTTCCGCTGCGGATTTTTGGTTTCCCAGAGTAGATTCCCAGGAGTGGTATGGCTGGGTCAAATGGGAGTTCAATTTCTAGTCTTTGGAGGAATGTCCATATTGTTTTCCAGAAAGGCTGTACCAGCCGGCATTCCCACCAACAATGGATGAGTGTCCCCTTTTCCCCACACCCACGCCAGCACTTGTTGTTCTTGTTCTTTTGAATATGTGCCAGTCTCTGTGGTGTAAAATGGTATCTCATTGTTGTTTTGATTTGCATCTCTCTGATGATTAGTGATGATGAGCATTTTTTCATATGTTTTTTGGCCATTCGAATTTCTTCCTTGCTGAAGTTTCTGTTCATTTCTTTCTCCCCATTTTTTGATGGGGTTGTTTGTTTTCTTCTTGTAAAGTTCTACCAGTGCCTGATATATCCTGGATATTAACCCCTTATCAGATGAGTATTGGGTGAATATTCTTTCCCATTCTGTGGACTGCTTTTGTATCTTAGTCACTGTTTCTTTTGAGGTGCAGAAGCTTTTTAGTTTCATGTAGTCCCATATATTTATCTTTTTCTTCTAGTTGCTTTGTTAGAGATGTTTCATCTTTGAAGATGCCTTTAGCTTCAATGTCATGGAGGGTTTTTCCTATATTTTCTTCAATGTACTTTATGGATTCAAGTCTGATATTGAGATCTTTAATCCACTTTGATCTGATTTTTGTGCATGGTGTTAGACACAGGTCCAAATTCATTTTTTTACATGTCGCTGCCCAGTTTTCCCCAACACCACTTATGGAAGAGGCTTTCCTTACTCCATTTTAGACTCGTTGCACCTTTATCAAAGATTAAATGATCATGTGTTTGAGGTTGGGTGTCAGGATACTCAATTCTATTCCATAGGTCCACGGGTCTGTTTTCATTCCAATACCATGCTGTTTTAATTACTACTGCCTTATAGTACAGTTTTGAAGTTGGGTAAGGTGATGCCCTCCCATCTTCTTTTTCCCGAGG